>MU868352.1:230467-242248 GCA_036418205.1 Ostertagia ostertagi
CTGAACAATTATGATTTTATTAAAGGCTAACTTTGTGACTAACAGTAGTTGTTATTTTTCAAGGTTTTTTTGAGGCACCGCTTATTCGTTTCCTCTTTCTACAACATACCCTTTAGGTGGAACGCGTTGGCGGTGCATTTGGTGGTAAATACACTCAAAGTGCGCCAGCTGGAGCTTGGGCTGCACTTGCAGCACGAGTGCTGAACCGCCCAGTCAAGGTTGTGCTGAAGAGGGCCGAAGATATGCTTATCACTGGGAAACGTCACCCGGCCATGGTAAAGTACAGGTTAGTTTTGAGAGTTTATTACGAGACTACGGAAGATATAAAGGTTCGAAGTTGTCATTCAAAGCTAAAGTGATCGAATGATTGAGTTCTACAAATCACATAAGTACCTAGAGATATTTAGAGTTGGCATCGATGTGACTGGCATGCTACGTTGCGCGTATCTCAAAGTTTATCTCGACGGAGGTTATGCTATTGATGCATCAAATGTGGTGAGGAAAGTGTTGCTACTACGAGTGTCCCAGAACTTGTGCATGTATTTCAAGTCATGCGGGGTTTATTCAAGCCACAAGTGCGGCCACTTCTCTAGGACAGCTTGAACCATACAGAGTCACTCCCTGTTCTACTTGCTGCGGCAGTCGTTTTGAAAACGCAGAGAACTTTGACCGCTACGCCTGTGATTGGTCGACTGCTGGCGATGGACCAATCATAGGCAGTTCCTCCCGCGCTGCGTGCGCCTGAATCCACAAAATGCATGTGGCTGAATTTCAAAAAGAATGTTCCTACTATGGGTACCGCCCTTTCTTTTTCTGATTACCGCTATGCTAATTACATTCTCCTTGATTCAGGTTACCTACATGTCAACTGCCTTGTCCGATACATGTTATAGCATTCCAGTAATGAGAGCTGAAGGATACGCATTGAAAACGAATAAGTCGAACAACACTTTCGTAAGGTAGCTTTCAAAGTCGATATTGAAAACTATAACAGAACATTTATGTACAGTGGGTTGTGTAGCAACAGGTCACCGCGCGATGTCGCGTCCCGCAACTGGGGCTGTCGCGGAATGCATGCGCGCGCGGTTCCAGTGCAGATGTTTTTGCTGAAGGAGCACAATGCCGGCACGTCGGAATCAGTTTCAAGCCGCTGGGGGTGCGGTGCAATCACCGCGTTCCGTCGGGCTAGCATTTGCTCCCAGTTCGTCTCAAAAATTGCGCGGTTAGGGCACTAACCCTTACGAGACTGCAACCATCGTCATCTATTCCAACGCTCCCAACCCACCGCGAGGTGGTGAGATCGGCGTACATTGATGTAGAGATCAGGGTCCTCTCTCAAGCGCGACTTGCTCTCTCGCATACTTTCTCTTCTTTCTCGCTATCGTATCACATCCGACCTTATTGAAGGGTAAGGCCTTAATTCCAGCGTTCCTAAAGTTTTCTCTTGCTTTCCTTTCCACTTTCAGGTCACTCCGCAGGTAGGCTATCACAATGCTCGTAGCACCAGTTTAACCCTTGGTTTGCCTTTAAGCTAAAAGTTGGCGTGACGTCGCGCGATGACATCGCGCTTTAAACCCATTACCGTATGGAAATGAACAAAACTTCTGCCATTACTTTCAGGGGCTGCGGTTTGCCTCAGGCTTACTTCGCAATGAATGGTATCCTATGTCACGTCGCACACGCTGTGAATAAACCGCTCGAAAAGGTAGCATTTAAGTGTGTACGAACAAACTTCACTCCACTCTAGGTCATTAGCCTAGCGGAATCGGTAGCTTCGAACTCTCCTGGTGGTCGCTGCAAGCAACGTAGCCGTTCATGATTAGAACGTGCCTAGAACGTTCGAGATTTGATTCATTATTTGCATGGAGTACTGATTAATGTGTATTAAGGAGTCCACACTAGAACGCCAGATTTACCACCAGCGCATGATGCTAAGGCCAGTGTCAGACTTCGCGAATTCAGTGACTCGCTACGGAATACGAGCGTTGCATCAGCAAATCGAGCTGTGTAACAGCGGTTCGAACGATGTAACATCGACTTGACACCTTCGAAAGTGTTAGGACTCTCTTCGAACCTCGGCTCTCGCCACTCTTCCGAGCTCACGAGGGCATGAGACAGCGAAAAGGCATGAGAGCTCAGGAAAGTGGCGAGGGTCAACGTGCAAACGAGAGGGAGTACTTTATTCGAACTGTGCTGGTACACAGCTCGATCCGCTGGTGCAACGCTTATATCCCGCGATTCGCTAGCGGATCACTGGATAAGCAAGAGCTGACACGTCCTGAAACAAAGTGATTTGATTTAGTCGCCTCCGAAGATCGTCTGTGATTGGTCGCTGTCGTCACTCAGTTCTGCAAGGCGCAGGCGATCCTCGCTCCTTGTGCTTTTTTCATGCCTATGCGTTATCCCTGCAGATCTCCCTACTCTCCTTTCGAACGACACTCACCATTCAGATAATGAAAATGAACTTCAATAAAAACGGAGGCATACGACTGTCGAAGGAACCGATTCTCAACGACGCCCTTTTGGAGTGCTGGGGGAATGCGAAGAGTGCATTAAATGGAGTGATTTCGACGAGCTGCGCGAAGAAGTCGACCGTTTCAACAAGTTAGTGCTTTGTAACGCTTGGCGCAATAAAGATAAATGCATAAGAATAAGGGCCGGTGAATCAGCAATATCGGATAGTCTTTACTCTATCTTTAGCGGAGTAGTAGTAAGCACTCATTGCTGCGCCTCGAAGGCTAAACCCGACTCGTCTGGCAGGATAAACAATGATTTGTAGATTGGTCCAGGGAAGCCTTGCATTTGTCATTTCTTATTCAAATGGCACCAGCGTTGTAAACAAACTATAATAGAAGGCGTAGCACTGCCCAAAGAGGAGTAAACCAGGGCCGGGATGCTCCATACTCATACTCCCATGCTTCATGCTTTGTTTCAGAACCTCGAATCACATAAAACGAGGAATAGCTATGAGTGCAACCCGGATGGGTTTAGCTTCTCCTGGACCTAACGAACAGGTAGGAGCTCAGTAGTGGTGGATTATTGCTCTTTGGTTGCTCTCACTTAGCACACTGCTTTCACGGTACCTTTCAGGCTGTAGCTCTCGTGCAGGTTTCTAAAGATGGAAGCGTTGCAGTCACAATTGGAGGAGTTGAGATGGAACGTGAACTGATCACGAAGTGTCAACATGTTGCCAGTCGTGCATTGCGAGTAAGCTAATAATAATATTAGGTCGGTTCATAAGTCTTGCAACAAACTACATTTAATGCTATAGAAATTTTAGGGAGAACTCCTGAAAATCCGCAACATATTTCCTGACGTAGCATCAACCTTTGCAATTTCAGCCAACGGTCCAGCTCGTTGTCTGCTTACTTATTATGGATATTACACCGATTTCGCGAGAGGGCTCTCGATGCCCTTAATTTTTACGAGTACTGCTTGGAATGTTCCGCAAGTCATGCTAGACCAAGGATTGGCCAGAAGATAGGCGAGGGCAAGCTCTCTCAAACCACAGTGCAACGGCGCTTCACTCTGCTCAGCGTTGACTTTTTTTTATTTGAAAATAACCCACACTCCAACCACCCTGTGATCTGGATAAGTATCGATCATTTGCTAGAGCGATTCCGATGCGACAAGGAGACAGCACTGTGGCATCTCCAAAGACTTGTGAAGATCCGAAAATGTAGAGTTTGGTCCCCACGTGCCTTGAGCCCGATTCAGCTCCAAACACGATCTGACATCCGTCATGTTCAAGTCGACTTACTATAACCGCCGTAATAACTTGAGAGTGGGTACAAAGTTTACTAACAAATGAACAAGCGGCGGTAGTCCAGCTCAAACGCTTCGGGAGATCTTATTGCTTAAGTTCAACCTCGTCCAAGTAGGGCCTTCTCGGATTTTTGGTGGAACACGGGAGGAGTTAAGCTCTGGAAACCCCTCCGTGTAGATGTCGCAGTCAACGCGAAAGTCAACTATCCACAGCTCGAATGCAACGCTTTTAATACGAAAGAAAAACAAGGCAAAGTTTGCTTTTGTATGACACCGTTGAAAAACCTCTTGCTAAGAAAATTCAGGAAAATTTCGAGACTCTGGGACGGAGAGTTCTTCCGTATTCACGTTATAGCCCTGACCTCGAGGCAAATAATGCCCTTCTGCTCCCCTCTCCAAACCATCTCCTAGAGAAGAAAGCTCATCCTAACTATGATGATGTCAAAATCGACATCTGATCTTTCTTCGATCAGAATTCAGTAGAGTCCTACAAGGGAGGCATCGAGCAGCTACTAGTGTGTTGGCAATAGGTTGTAGATATTGATGGAGGGTAGCATGCCGGATGAATGGAACAAAAAGATAATGAAAATATTAAATTCAAAATTCGGCCAGTTTGTTGCAAGACTTATGGACCGACCTAATATAAAAAAAAGAGTAAGTGATACTGGTACCACGGAGAAGGGTCAGTGAGGTTCTAATTGCTTGGAGCTATGTAGACTGCTAGCTATAATTGTACCCGATTATCTTTAGATTCCCACCTCATTTATAACGGTAACTGATGCTAGCACAGATAAAAAATATAACCAACAACAGAATGGAGGAACTCAAGGTGCAGATGTTCATGGACGAGCGATTACGGTTAGCCCACCACATCGTTGCCCTAAATGAAATAAATTAGAAGCACCAACTCCACCCCTTTCAGGCATGCTGTGAGAAGCTAATGGTCGGCCTACGTCCTATTCTCAAAGAAGAACCAGATTGGCGTAAAGCTGTGTTAAGAGCCTATAAGATGCGAGTACCTTTGCAAGCGTCCGAACACATAGGGTGGGTGCCAAAAAATGGCGGCACATGAAGTTCGTTCAACCGAAAACATCGATTACGCTTTTTCAGCCGAAAACATGGGATCCCTCTACAGTCATCCATGTATAACGCCACCGGCGCAGCGTGCATCGTTTCACAGATCGATTGCCGTACTGGGGAGCAACAGGTACTGAGGGTTTTTTGGAAATTCATTGTAATGTATTTGATAGCAACAAATTGCATCGATTTATGGAATTTCTAAGGGTTTTCTGTGGTGCTGCAACAAAATTTCTGTTCTGGAATTTCTGCCAAAATTTTTTTTTAAAAACTGCACACTTTAAAAGGAGCTTCTCATTCACAATCATTTTGAAGGGTTGCCAATGCTGACAAATTCATTATTTCCGACAGATATTTTCTGCATTATTAGGTCGCTAATATAGGGAGTGTATTGAATTTTTCTAGCAGTCAACTTTGTATTTATACGCACGCCGATTGTCTTAGGCGCACCTTGAGTGCAATAGTAAATAAATAAATAAATAAATAAATAAATAAATAAATAAATAAATAAATAAATAAATAAATAAATAATGTCCTTCATGTAGAACACATATAGATGTGCTGTGAAACAAAGAAACAAATAAGTATGTTGAAGTGATTTTTAATGGAGTGGCTCCCTGAATACGACCTGCTCACTTAGAACAGCGCTGTGCACTCTCACTTAAATGCTACCTATTTTACTCCTATGGGCGTGCTGCATGAAAGCGCACGTCTATTGGTTAGCGATTTAAACCAACTGCAACAACAGAATGCGCAAGCTACAGATGCGGATGTGATGCGATTCAAATGTACGGCGTAATATGGAACAGTTGTGTCCCATTACTTCTTAGTTCTCTATATAATCATCCGCATCAGAGGTAATGCAATTTCGCCTACTCAAAAGGCATGGCGAAACCGCTAGGAACTCACGCATTGATGGACGCACGTCGATTCTAATGTGTTCATGTCTGCGTCTGGCTTGTTCCCTGTGCTCTATAGCCTCCGAGTCTCTTTTCCCGCCCGAGCGCCTTGTTCATTCCGTCTGTGCCTGTGTAGCTGACTCACCCCTACAAACACCTACCCTAAAATCCCATAGATAAGAGCGGTCCATAGATATTTTTTCAAAAATAAAATAAAAATAAAAATATTTTTTCAAAATCATTTTTTACCGGTAAATTAAACCGCTCTTATCTATGGAATTTTACTGATCGAATGGGCTCTTCAAGTTCTATCCAGAGATCAAATTCCGGCATTTCTAGAGAGATTCCGGCAGAAATTCCGTTAAAATCGCTATTTTTCTATATGAATTGTTTATTAAGTGGGCGGGGTTTAGAGTTGAGGGACGGAGCTTCTTCTAAACTTCTTCTCCGATTTTTATTTATCCATCCATCAAGTTAGAGGGGTGACTGCATTCAATTTCAATTTCATTCCAATTCATTTTTCACCGGTAAATTAAACCGCTCTTATCTATGGGATTTTAGGGTAATTTGCAACAATTCTGCTTCCGCTATGACGCGTTGCGTCATGACTACCGTATTCAGCAAATGCCCCGCTCCTTGAATTACGTCCTCAGAGCGGTTGAAAACAATTACAAAAAAGAACATCCAAACGTTTTTTCCGTTGTTGTAACTACAACCAAATGTACTCAGTGCTGGGTTTGTAGCTTATATCCACCAATTCAGATTCTATCCGTAGATATAGTCATGGATGTCGGCCGAAACTTAAATCCAGCGATAGATATCTGCCAAATCGAGGGAGCGTTAATGATGGTAATTACAATACACTTTTGACTATTCTTAGATAGAAATCTCTTTTTGTACATAAACTTTCATATTTTAGAGCTATAGCAGTCTCACATTTGAAAAGGTGACATATGATGACAAGGGGAAAGTGATCGAGAATACGTTTTCTTTATACAAACTACCGTCTCCATCAGTGACACCGATGAAGTGCGTTTGAAAGTTTGTGTTCTATAGAAGGAACTGAAAGCCCTTAAATTCGTGATACATATAGCTTCAGTTCTTAGAGGTGAATGTGTCCAACTTCATTTACCTTTTCTACCTCATATTGTCCACTTTGACCCTGCCAACTAAGAACTCAGTCATGCTAAATTCTGGAAAATAAAGGGTAGAAGTTGCTGATGAAGGTTGAAAGGAAGGTACTGCTGCCCAATTTTGCGGTACACGTTTTGCTCAGGTTCTGAATCCTAGAGGCCGTTGAATCATTGTTCTATAATGGCATGTGGGTTCGTGCTCAGCTGCGCGTTTCTATCTACTGATGTCTTTACCGGTTAATCCAGACTTCTCTAGAATGCATGGCGTGGTAGTTTTGATGTAGCCTATGGGACCTCCTCATCTCTATTGAGAATCTGCCGCAGCAGTGTGTCAAAAGCCGTCTCAGAAAAGTGGCCCCAATAGTTCGATCCCATAACCATTTCTGTTTACTGCTTGACCTACCATAAACAACAGAAGGGGAATAATCTCTATTACTCGACACCATGTTCAAGTAGTGTGATTGTTGCGTTTGGTTTCCTCCTTCCATCCACTTGTGGTATATTTTCCCTTCCTTTCCACTTTGAATTACACAACTCACGTCAAGTCGGTACAGAGGGGACACAAATCACTCACCATTACTGTGCCAATTTTCTGCCTTCAGGTTTCGCGTAAAACTCCTCAAGGAAACCGACTGCACAGAAGAAGAGGATAGCTTTCCGAAGGTAAACCATTTCGATTGTTTCAACAACCATATCATCATCATTATCACATGTAAGCGTCACTCGTAGTATGTGACAGCTCCGTGACGCGTCCAGCTTGATGCGAACGTCTCGCGAATGCTCGCGTAATTGTCATATACGGGGGACAGCTACAGTAACTGGCTGTTTTGCGCAATGCATATATTATACCTTTATTAATTATGTCTAATATCTAGGACATTGGCGAACCACTAATGATGCTCGGTGTTGGGACGTACGCTTCATTACGGTATGCGATCACAGCACGTCGTCGAGATCTTGGATATACGAAGTTTTTCGAAATTGCAGCTCCATTGACAGCTGCGAAAATAATTTCGTACTGCAATCCTTAATGAGAAAAAGCACGAACTCATAGAGATTCCTTGTGTTTACTGACAAAAATTTTCATAGTGGATGTCCAACGTATTTATTTTGGTGTTGTGTTGTAATATACATCTATTTATCAATAAAAGCTTGTACGTCGAGATTCCCCTAGAACGCATTCGAAGATAGCAGTACGTGGTTGCTGTAAAACTGTGAAGCTCTTGATCCCATTGAAGGAACAAGGAAAGGAAAGTACCAGATATGAACAGGGTCAACCGTTACGTTGGACCGATATTGGAGCGACGTTGGACCGATGTTCACCGCTCTCCGCGCCGGCATTCACTCTCGCCACCCGCGAGCCGTCTGTGTCTCCGTGCGTACGTTCACTCTCGGCATTACTCTCGTCGTCGCGTTGGACTTTGTCCAACGGACGGTTGACCCTGGATGAACGCTTTTAAAAGGGCTCACTGTTTGCAAACATTTCGTACACCGCACGAGTACAAGTCCAGGAAAGTGCGCGCTATGTTCGACAGTTTTTTATGCATTTGCTGCATAAAACTGCTTTATGCTTGGTGCCCGGCACGGATCGAGAGACTTTCCAAAGCAATTCGAAAAGTCCTTATCTCTATTCACAGATAAACGAAGAGCTTCTATGTCTCCAGGTGTTTTGCAAGTATTGAACATTAACGAAATGCTTCCCTAAATGATTACAGAAAAGGTATGAGGGCTGTCCTAAACAGTATTCCCTCTTTAAATCAGAGTCGCGCGCATTTTAATGCTTCTGTCTCGAAAACCATGAACTGAGAGCGGCGAAAAGAAGCAGTGACCTCGTCAGAAAAAAGACGAAGATGCTCCGAAGGCTTACTGTCCTTTAGAGAAAACACAGCTTCCATCCATGAAGTTGAACATTGGGAGAGAGTGGACAAAATTGTGTCTGGGTCACAATCGCACCACATAGCTGGACAATTTTAAATTTTGGTATTTTTTGAGACAAAAGCGGCTCATTCATCCAGTTTGTGTAAATATAAACACTTTTACAGTGACTTGCGAGAGTAGCTGAAAAGTGTGGTGCTTTCTGTAATGATGTTGTGCTGGACTTTCGTTTCCTGCACTTTTCAAGCCGTCTTGCAGCCCGTCTTTCTGGATACGACCCCCTCCCTTTTCGTTCGGCCGAATACGACCCCCTCGTTGTTCTTTGCGCAACGCAGGGTTGACCCTGTGTACAATGCAAGGCCATAGCGCCATTGTCTCGCACCTTTGAGTCGCGAGAGTGTTGCTCCTCTTTCGCTTGGAGACCCCTCGTTCTCTCTCCAGAAGGAACTGAATCACGAAATCCAACCTTTACTCGTGGTTTAAGACAGAGAAAACTAAGCAATGGAAGGAGTCCTTATCAACCAAGTTCCTCATAGAAGAGGTCAATCACTTTTGCTTAAAAATGAGCTCTGTATTAGCTCCTACCTCCGCAAACATATTGTAATCGAGTTATATAAATTTTTAATTCGTGCAATGTCGCTCAGGGTAGATTAGGCAAAAAAGAAGAAATATTTGGATGAGGAACGTTACTATTTCTATGATCCCGCTGCAGAAGCAACGTACATAGGCTTCCAATTTTTTAACATGTAGGGTCAAGGGAACGAAAAAACAGGCCATCCGGCTATCATATGGAAGTGCCACTACCATGCACGCTTGATATGCCTAGTGTTTGTTGTTAAGATATGTTATCGACTACAAGCATTTGTTGATTCGGTAAGCGTAGTGTTATTACTGATAAAAGAGGCAGAAGATAGACCTCCGCTACTCATTATTCCATCAAAACACACTTTTCCATTTTACATCACCTACATACATCCACACATTCTTCCCAGATTTTATACATACAGCCTTCTTCAAAAGCCGATGTTTGAACCCTGTGCACGCAATTTCTCCGTTGGCCTAGAATTAAAAAAATTAAATTATGAATCGTTGACACGGAAATAAGTGTAATCTAGTAATTTCAGAGCAATTTATGTTGGTGTCTTTTTGATATAACATTTTTGAACTGATAGCGTCTGAAAATACCTTTTGAGGGAGACGAAAACCGGCTCCACTTCAAGGACATTCGCAAATTTTTGCATCGTTACTTGTAAGGACGAAAAGCGTAAAACGCCGAAATAAGAAATATCAAAAATGAATTTTTACTTGGTTTAAATGCTTCTCAGACTTTTGCACCAATCTGTTTAATTTGCTGAATTTGGCAGATGACGTGACTGCGCCGCAAGTAAGTTTTCTAGTAATCGTCGCTCATCTCTTCTTGTGAGCACCACTGAGCTATTGGAATCCGGCTGTATTGAGATCGAAAAGATGCATGAGCATCTGCCCTAGCAGATCTTTTCTTGGGCTAGGCTATTTCCATGGTTATTCAGCAGAAGTCCTGTTTTTGTTTTTGTTTTTTTACATCACGAGGTTTACAGTGTACCTTTACCTTTCTAAATGTAGGTTCAAAAGCATGTCTCTCTATGAATGTGGTAACCACAGCTGAACTTTCTCTGGAAACCTTTTCTATAAGTTTACAAAACAAATTTGTGTTTCAAGCACAATTTTCCACTGATTTCTATCGCTCTGACAGTTTTTTTTTTGCATGCGCACAACTTGCTGAGCAAATAAATAAGTAAACAAGCAGATAAATTGAATCTACTCTGAGTTATCAGTTACTCAGATTTTTGCTTACACCCAATTTTGACCACTGTGACCTTATCTATCAGAAATCAGTCATCGATTTTCCATTAAATCATGACGCATGTTGACAGGTATTGGTTGTTATCAGTCGGTTGTCCAGGTATCATTCTCGACCTTCGCTCACCATGGAACTCAGTGTGCTTCGATTTAATGTCAATGGAAAAGATATTAGTGCTGTGAATATCGATCCAGAGATCACACTAGCCTCATACCTACGAAATGAACGTGGGTTTCTTCCAGAGCTTTTCAGAACAGATTGGCTTTTCTCGTTGATCTTTTGGTATGGATAATGTCTTGATGGATCCAGTTTGACATGTTTTCTGAAACTTTATGATAATCCATGTTCGAAAGATGAGCGGGGACATTTTCCCTGAAAAGAAGTCACGGCGAGAAGCAAGCCAATTTCTTGAGAAATTGTTGCCAAGTCGACTGAAGTGAAGAAACATTTTTATCTGTCATTTTCTGATTGATTTCTTTCTTTCTCTTATTGTTCTTCTTTCTCAGAGCCCTTTCTTCCTTTTTCCCAAAGTGCTCACTTCACTCGATTGGCAACCATTTCTGAGAAAATTGGCTGATTCTTTGCAATGATTTCTTTCACAGGAAATGTCTCCCTCATCTTGCAAACATGGTCTGTCATGGACGTTCTGTGAAATACGTCAAACTGCGACTATTGAGATCTTACCATTTAAAGAAGTCCGATTTCTGTATTCAACTGACGAAATTGTGTTGTTCTCTCATGATTAGGCGCTTATCTCGGTCGGATAGCATTCAGGGGTTCTTACAGCATGTACAGGGTGGGGCAAAATTACTGGTGCACTAAATTTTCAATGGCATTTTGACAATAATTCTCACAAATCAATTCTAATTATCAATATTATTTACTACAAACATGACAATACAAAAAATGTTAATGCTTCTCAAAATGATCTCCTTTAGCCTTCACACAGTCCTTCAGACGTTCGACAAATGCTTCGCATGTGGCACGCAGGTACTGGTCATCGATTTCGTCCCAAGATTTTGAAAGCGCCGCCTTAAGAGAGTCCAAGTTTGGATGTCTGGTAGAACACGCTTTGCTCTCCAAGATGGACCACACAGAGTAATCCATCGGGTTTAGATCAGGAGAACTGGAGGGCCATTCGTCGTGTCTGATGAAGTCGGGCAGGTGCTCGGCGCACCACTCCTCCACCATC
>MU868352.1:244152-264028 GCA_036418205.1 Ostertagia ostertagi
CGCAACGTGGTCGTTGAGAAGTGCGCAACGCAGGGTTGACTCTGTCAGCAGGTGCATGCGCCGCCAGCGCGACCAACGGCGCGACAGGGGCCGGGCGCGCGGTGCACCCACGACCGTCGTCGCGAACCATGACACACGGTTTGAACGGTATTAGAGGTATTCGCTCGAGGGGGCCAGGCCAAAACGGTGACGCTCACTTCTGCGCCATATCCGCGACTTTGACGCACATGTTACATTTTCTTATTAAGTGGCGAAGGATAAAAAAAATAATTGCCGTTTTGTTGGACGGTTTTTATAATTGTGTGAAGTAATGCATCCATAGCAGTTCTGTGGGTTGTAAGCTGAGGTCTTTGTTCAAGAATATCGAAATTACTAGTCAGTCATGCAAAGCCTTCTCTTCCAGTGGGCTTGACTGGCACAAAACTTGCATGTGAAGAAGGAGTGTGTGGATCGTGTACAGTAGTGATTGGAAAATGGGATCACAAGACAGAGAAGGCAAGGTGAATTTATTTTTCTCTCCGCTGGACAGTGATTTGCCCACCTGCACCTGGAATAAAGAAAACCTGCAAAATTCCTCAAGGGTCACATTCACAATTTATGTTGATAGATATATAGATTGCTTTTATGTCTTAGGTTGGGAGAAAGATTCTCGACACTCATTGTTCGAACTTTGTTCATAAATTCAAGTAAAACACAACGCTCATGGTACTTGAACAAAAAAATATTTTCTTTCACGAAAATGCATTACGGCGGTTCATTTTTCAAGGCGGGAATCAAACTTTTCACGCTCAGTTTTGTTTTCTGGACAGGATTCGTTTTTGAGGCTGAGATCGCCACTTACGAATCTTTTAAAGCGCTTTGTAGCATTCAATCAATTGCACACAATCACTTCACTCTCGTCACAGTTCTCCTACAAAAGAGCTTCTCGAAAATCTTCCAGCAGAGACAACAGAACATGAAACTTGTCTACAATATCATTTGATATTCGAAGAGTAGACCGAAGACGATGTACGACTACTAACGCAACCGAAGATGTTTTTCTCGCAATTGTCCTAAGACATTCCCATGTTTTACAACTTGTAGTGTCGGCACTGTGTGAAACAAACATGAAAATTCTCGCGGGTGTAAAGCCGAATAAGCTGCAATTCTTACAAGACAAATTGCTTTAAAAGCGGATTATACGATGAAAAGGCAGCCCACTGGAAATCGAGCTAGAGATGGTCGGTGGCGCACAAAAAGAGAAAACAAGAAAACGGCCTAGAACCGAGAAATGGACCCCTTCTTTGCCCGTTGGTTTCCGCATTGATGCGACTCTCATCGGTGCTGCCCTCTTCAACGCTAACGCTCTCTGCCAAACGGCTTGAGGCTCAGACCGACAGAGGGGCGTACCGCACATTAGCGCGCCAATAGCTCCCGCAGGGAAGGCCATGCTAGATCGCCGGGGCATATCCTTCGATGCGAATGCGTTTCATCCGCGCCCTTAGGAGGTCCGCCTGTCTCTTCATTGGGTATGTTTTCCTTTGTTCGACTTTCGTCCTTATCATGGAATTCTTATAAGCTCGGTTTGCATTTGATGGGTACCCCATCCATGTTCACGTCAGACAAATTGAATTTCGATCAAATGTTGCTTTTAGATATGCTGCGGTGAACGCCTGCCTTATGCCATTATATATGGTTCATCATTGTTTGGTTTTGACAGTGGAAGGAATCGGTAGTACAAAGAAGATTCATCCCATCCAGGATCGCCTTGCTCGAGGCCACGGCACGCAGTGTAAGCGAAAATGGACGATTTCTTCTTTTTCTCGAAAATGAAAACGAGAAACAATTTGCTATGTATGATTTGCTTGCTATGATATCCTATGCGACATTATCCTATTTACTAAAGAGCAATTCGGCTTCCTGTCTGTTTTTTTGTGTGTCTTGAAAATAGGTGTTACTGCAAAAAGTCGACTGGAGACACCGGGTCAATTTTGGAGCGAGTGAGGCCTAAGCCAAGATTTGCGAAACGCACAACAGCCAAGGAAGTTTAACCTAGGTGGCTCGACATGAGTCGAAATGGAGATCTGCCGAGGGCAAAAATTCCTATGCTGTTCCACAGCTGTCTAGGTAACAGGAAAAAACTCGCAAAGGTGTGTACTTGTAGGGTTGATAGTTCATATTCGAGAAATGTACCTGTGGTGGGCCGAGTGTTCTTGGAATTGGAAATGCCAAAAGAAACTCATATTCATCCATAAGAAAATTCACGAAGAAGTACACAATTGTGGAGATGAGCAATGCCTAATGTTCACAGGCCATACTCAGTTGAGCAGAAACCCTAACATTGGCAAAGCGTGTCCTCAAGCGGGCGTGGTTCCCTGCATATGCTCATAGTTCGTTATCGAGAAATCCATGAACTCGGAAAAAAAAGAGCAGAGATTAGGGAAAGAGGGAAGGGCAGCTTAATGGTGAGCAAGGCATACATCGAGATGGATCGAGCCACTCGCATAATTCCATTCTTAGAATGTCCAAGAATCGGAGCAAGTTGGGGAAATCGAGTAAGAGTAAAATAGGAGGAGGACTATGTTAATAATGAACGAAGCCTAATTCGAGAATATCATTTACCGCCTCAACATCGCCAAGGAACCGTAGATGTGCACGCGATAGCGGGCATAATGTGCCGAAACTGAGGCTCCCCCACTTTCTGCACGATTTGGGGCGCGGCCGCGGCGAGCGCGGCCGAGTCGATAGTGCCCGCGAACTGTGTGGGTAAATTTGAAAACGCATCACCACCACAGTTCGCGGGCACTATCGACTCGTCCGCGCTCGCCGCGGCCGCGCCCCAAATCGTGCAAGAAAGTGGGGGAGCCCCGAAACTGACATAAACCAGGTAGAATGAGGTGCCCGATAAATGCTCTGCGATTTTGATCACGAAGATCAAACGCTCCTCATAAGCAAATGAACCTTCGGCTGTACGAGTTACGCTATTGGTGTTTGCCTCTGAAAATGTCCTTTCAATTGTCGCTCTACATTTTCAGGTGGTTTCTGCTCTCCTGGATTCGTGATGTCGGCCTACGCGCTCCTTCGCACAAATCCCTGTCCGACTATTCATGAAATCCATCAAGCCGTCAAAGGTAATCTTTGCTTGGCAGAGCCTGCTATAACATATGTAGTTCGTTTAAACCGGAAAGAAATATTCGTTAATAAATACGGGAGGCGTCGTTCCCACTTTTTCCTTTAGTGCTGTGATGCTTTTTGAAGCTCCTCATCCCTCTAGTGGTTGAACAGTTCTTCTCCGGCCGATTTCTGAGCTTATCACTCCCAGCGATTCATCCTTTAGCGTTTTGTATATCTGAAAGCCTCTGAGCTAAAAGTTAAGGAACGGGTGACGAAAATGTTCAGTTTTCAATTTTTGATTATCGAACTTTTGTGTTATTCGTCACATCAGCTTGTGTTTGGTGTTTCAGTTCTTATCCCCTACTCCAAAGCTTCCAAATCCAAATAATTTCTTCACATATCATGAACGTTCAGTTGGATAGTAAAGTTAACTCACCTCACCCGATTGCTCTTTCTTATGGATTGAGTCAGCTTTTTTTTAGCCTCGTCGAGTGAGACTAGCCTCCCATGTAAGAAAATGTCTGGCCAAAGCCAGATGCACCTCTGCTACTCTCTCATTGGTCGGCCTACTCTTTACCGTATCACTGAGGGGGTAGTCCAATAAGAAAGGCGCACGATACACCTGCCTCCGCCCATACCATGAAATGTGTTGACGTGTTCTTAGCGGTTTCGTTCTCCAACATGATCATGAGCATTCATCTTTAACATGATTTTAAACTACGACTTGAAGATGACCTTAGCCACATCAGGAAATCTGTGTCGTTGTACTGGTTATCGGCCAATTCTTGAAGCACTCTATTCGTTTACGAAGAGCGGTTGCTGCAATGGAATTGTCAGTTGAGCGTCTTCTCAAATTTTATCCAGTGAACATTGTGTTGGATTAGTTATGATTGAACAATATGCACAAATTCCATCACAGAACTCAACTGCTTGCCCGTGCAAGGAGAATGGAAACAACGCTGATAACGAAAAGCTCATTACCTTCGATGATTTCCCGAAGTTCGACGAAACGCAAGAGATTCTCTTTCCTCCCAGTTTGATTGTAAGTGAAGGCCTATTTCAATGAAGGGGTGGGGGCTGCCGTGCATGAACTGCGCTTATCCCAGTTTTGCTTAGGGAGTGCTTCATGTTTGCGAACTGTTAGCTCAATCTCACTTGGAGAAAGTCAATTGGTCAGTTCGGTATTAAAAATGGGGTGCATTCCTTCATACATGCCTCGACACGCGGAGCTCGAATCTCCCTTCGCTATTTGTGTAAAGATATTTTGAAGAAGTTATCAAGCAGGAAAGCGTAGTGGCCGCAACCCTGCCTAACAGGCAAGGGGTCGTGGGATCGACACCAATGCGGCTCCATACTTGTGCTCTTTTCAGACATATATTTAAAGTCCTTTTACTATATTGTCGAGGCGAGTAGAATACGGACTCGGATTAGTGTTGATCCCACGACCTCTTGTCTGTGAGACTGGTTCACTAACGCTACGCTACCTGCTCCATAGGTTCTTCCAGAAAATCATTCTGCAGATAAACTGTCGAGTGACGTTTATAGGTCCATCGTTCATCTCATTTTAAACGAGCGAAGTGAATGGATGACCTTTTCTTATAAGCCTTATAACCTTGGAAGGGGCGGAACTCCAGTGAAAATGAGGGCTTGGGGGGGGGAGAGGAGGAACGCCCCGGGCTCCTCCTCCCCCCAAAGCTTAGTTGTTAACAATCCTAATAAAAACAAATTTTGTGGTGATTTAAAACGTGTTGGGCACTCTGCACTGGCATGCTTCCTCCTGCTTTATTGGAATGGATCCATAAACGGTTAAGGCCGTATTGCTTCATCTTGAACCGGTTTTTCAGATGGAGAAATCAGCGAGTGCTTTATACTTGGAAGGTAGTCGAGTGAAATTGGTAGCACCCGTGTCATGGAAGCAATTTGACGACTGCTTCTACGTTGAAGATGAGGTGACAGTTGTCTCGTCAGGGCAGATTACCAGGCTGAGTACGTTTCTTTTTGGAAGCTAAACAACATACAACTGAATATAATTTTTTTAACACCATCCTCACCGCCCCGAACCGGGGCTCTGGTCCAATCGCTTTCGAGAAGTTGCGGAGCACGACACCACCTGTTATGCGCTGCTTAGGGCTTTCTGTCAAGATTTCGATTACCCAACATGAATTTCTTCTAGTTCCATTGCTTCTAAACGTTTCACCGCGGTTTTCTTGCGTAAAATAAGGAAAAGCCGAGCATTTTTCAGGCGTCCATGTATCCGGCGGAGGGGGGGGGGGGGGGAGGAGGGAGGGCTATTTGGCTTACTAGTATGTCTGGCTCTCGCTCAAATTAGCAGAGGTTTCGTTAAATGCAATTTCTTTTATATTATACATTGGATTTTAGACCAGCCTCTGTATGGTTTAGTGATCTATCTTCCTGAATGAGACCGGTACCAATTAACATGGGAAAAGAGCGGATTGCATGATCTGGGTGAGATTCGATCCGAAATTTCTTCCTTGAGCTAAGGCAATCTAGTGGTCGAACTGTCACCCAGGTACATATACACGTGGAGCTTATTTGGTAAGCCCTTGCGATTGAAAGAGATTCATAAAATGCAGCCACATAAACAGTAAAATTAAGGTGGTTGGGGTTATATACTGCACCAGCTACATGGGTTCTTCTAAATAGCGTTTACGGATGCTGATGAAAGCGAAAAGCGGACACAGACACCCAGCAGCACAGACTGCTGCACTGCGAGCTACAGTCCATACTGCCGGCTGTGAAACAATAAGGCCCTGGCGCCACTGTCGCGCCAACTCAAGCCGTGACAAATGCACATACATATTCGAATTGTCTGGATCTCTCTCCCGATACCAGAAGGGATTGATTCACCTAGCGGATCACGCCTCCAAGGCGATTACCCAACAAATCGCCAGGGTAGATACGGTCGAGGAAATCCTTGGCATGGCTCTGTAGTGTGAGAATAGTGTCGAGAGTGAATGTACGCGCGGAGAGCACAGACGGCTCGCGCGTGGCGAGAGTGAATGTCCGCGCGGGAGAGCGTGACTGAACAGGCGAAAATCCTCGACGAGTCGTCGACGAATCCTCGACCGATTTTCACCCTGCGCATCGCATAGCTACTACCGAGCTCTGAAAGCATTTTTATTGACGGGACCGCAGCGCTATAGGTCGAGACTACCTCTTCTAAATCAAGAATCCCCAGGTGTGGGCTAGAGGTGCTTATAAAGGCTTTTTAAAAAGTCCGACGTATGTTCAGACCGCTGTGGAAAAAAAGTTGGTGTCTGCAAACAGGAAGGAGTTGCTCGCAAAAACGAACATCATCACTGTCTAGTAGTGCTCATTTAACGCTTCCTATGTTACGTTTTGGATTGCTTACTAATCACAGGTGACCAAGGTACGTAGCGCATGCTTAGCCCACACACGATTGGTGTTCGCAGTCAAATCGTCCGCCACACATATTGTGAAACACAAGTGTGATATTTTACCAATTTATAGTTTTCCTACAATTTCAGAGGCTGCACGATCTCCGAAGCATCGTGCTAGGTGGGTGAGCATCCATAATCTCCCATCGATGAGAGCTGTTGAAGCGAGCGAGGACGAAGTCTCTTTTGGGGCCGCCGTCAGCACGTCGGACTTCGTCAAATCGTTCGAAGAGTACTGTGATCTATCAACTAGCGCACCAATCAGAAAGTTTTTCGACAAATTTTCGTCCATGCAAGTCATGAACGTTGCGGTAAGCCATAGTTCTCAGCTGTTCCTGAGGCACCCTGCACGGAATTCATACTTTGCAAAAACACCAAAAAATCCTTTTTGTGTTCCGAAAAGAAGTATACCACTAAGATAATCCCAACGATTTCTGCTTTTGATTTCATCGGAGCAATTTCGGTCGAGTAAGGTATTAAATGCAGCGCAAGAGTTTCATTTTACCCATTTTCTAACCCCACTTTTTTCACCTGTCGTAAAAAAAGCGACTCTTCAGCTTTTTTTGAACAGTACGTGTTTCCTGGCGCCATATTACCCGAATACTTTTCCATACTATTATATAGAACCAAACTATCTGTTGAGAGAAATCGTAAAAGTTCCATGCACGATGCCTCTGGTATACGCATAGACACTGATTGTATTAGGATATTTTAGAGTTGGGCTGGTGGCTTGCTGACAGGAGCAAGCGACATTTCGTCGTTGTTCTTAGCTTTCAACCCCAAAGTTGTGATTCGGGAATTGGGAGGCGCTTTCACGACAGGACTCTTCTCAGATTTCGCGGATAAGAAGGGCCGTATGAAGCTAAGAAGAGGTGACGTCGTTGTTGCCGCTATATTCCCACGGTCACAGGTATATTGTCGGTTTTTGATTGTTTGTTCTCCAGTATCTAACCTTACTTCTATGTATGTTTATTTATTATAACAGTTGTATCATAATGAGCTGTTAAACTTAACAGGCAATAGTATCACGTAGTGGAATTGTGTATATGCTGCATACCTGCTTTCAGTGGTGAGCCACTATATGTGGACAACTTGTTGGTCACATACGGGAGAGGGGGGGGGCGGGGGTGTGGGGCTTTTTGCTCGTCCGGGGTGCGTACGGCAAGCTGCGCGGCGGTATGTGCGGCGATCCGTGTGGGACAAGGCTTTGCGGGTTCTAGGCAAATATAGGACTAAGCCCACGAGAGGGGAGAAACGTCTGAAAGAAAACAAATTGCTCACGTCCTTCCCTTCTCTGAGGCTCGATTCCTCTTCTTTTGGCTGTAATAGGCTAATAATTGCGTCACTCACTTGACCGTACCTCCCCCCCCCCCTTCAAGACATGAGCGCCCTGATAGCCATACTTATGCTAGCTCCTTCCCATCTCTTCCTACCAAAGTTTCCTTACCATCACTGCTGTCCTTTTATCTCCATGCGTTGAAATGTAATGCAACTCGCAGAACCTTGCGGATTTTATCCGCGATCTGCACACGTTTTGACGTGATTGACTGCAGCTGGCGAAGATATGCCTCGTCCGGATCGCCGCGCAGCCCGCCGCGCGATTTGCCGCGTGACAGCCCGGACGAGCCAAAAGTCCATCGCCCTGGAGGCGGAACAACAAAAAAGTCACTCTGTCTATGGCGCAGATCCCAAACCTTTCTCAGCACGGGATGCAACCGTTGATGGAATTTACAACATATTCCACAGATGTCCCTCCATGAGCAGGACCAGGCTCTTGTTCAAAGCCCTAACTGTGTTCGGTGGAGTATGATGTCATGTGTCATCACTGTCGAGCTCGAACGAGGCTTACCGTAATCGCTCCGCCTGAAGCTGCTACATAATTTCTTCAATAATTAACTGCTGAATAGCTTCCTAGAGACATTAGCTGTGACTATGCAAAACCGCTTTTGACCAGCGTTTCAGTTACGTCGTAACCGTTTACGATCCATCGAGCACCTCGTTGAACTTGAAGCGTACATTATGCCGTCGGTGGAGAGAACCTTCATGAAGTTTCCCGATAGACTCGAATGTGTATTCAATTTTGATCCCGGATCATTCAGTTTAAATACAGCAAAGTAGTTAATTTCATTTTAAATATGGATGGAGAGTGAAACTTCCTCAGCCCCCCCCCCTCCACACAAACCCTGCATGTTGCTGCAGGAAAGATGTTATGGATGTTTCTGTGCACTATTCACGACTTCTTGTTTCTAAAGTTTAGTCTAAACTTTTCAAAGTTGGCGCAAAATCAATTCAGAAGGGCGTTCGTGTGTTCACTTTCAAACAAGGAATGCGTCCAGGAGCTGATTCAACGATAGTAAATTGTGTTGGTGTGCTACTAGTGGCAAATGGTATCGAGGAAGCCCGTATTGCTTTATCATTCGGATCAGGAGCAGTATTGAGCAAGAAAGTCAGTCAGTGTCTACGAGGAAAGTGAGCAAATCATTATTTTAAAGTAAGGGAACGATAAATTAGTGAAAATTTTTGAATGTGACCCTTCCCTTCACTAACGACAGTTGCGAGACACAGCCCCTCTCCGCGCGTGTAGACGGCAAATGAGGAAATTGATTGCTGTTGCAACGCGTAAGTTGACCTTGGGGCGCATTATTGTGATGTAGATGTTGAAAGTCGTGGCTATTTTACTCAGGATGGATTTCTAAAATGTTCGAATTCATGCAGCATAATTAAAAATAGCACTAATGGTACGGATATAACAGTTACACGAGGAATATTTTGTAGAACTGCAAGTTTTTACTTTTGAACGCTGAACGTCCTTCGAAGGCAACCTGCCAGAAAACGAATAGAGCGCTATGAAGTAAAAATTTTTTCACTTAAAGAGTCTGTAAAATATATTGCGGTATGTGAAAATGGCTCTGTTAAGGACTTTTACCAAAATCACAGCAAGTGGCGCTCACGGTCTTAATCAAAGTTCCTTCAAGGATGCACTGCGCGTTTGACATCCAGCGATATCTAACACGAGTCGTCTTCCCTCCTCTCGCATACTTGCTCTGCTCTGTTCGCTGTTGATCCCACTTATATACCCCTCCTTCCTCCATCAAGCTGAATAGGACCAAGATTTCTTGAGGCACGCTTCACTTCGATTGGCTGCCAGAGGCAGCCATTCCGAGGTGGTACAATACCGACAGTGCTCTAGCTCTTTTTGCAAAAGTTGATCAGGGGATTGATGACAATCAGTGCTGCGCCTTAATCAGCTAGGAAATCAAGGGTCCTATCTCGAAGATTTCCAGTCGTTACCCCTTTTTTCATCAGCTTTGCACCACTTGGCCACATATGCTTTCACTTCCAATGGGCGACTATTTTCACGTAACATTCAACGCTTTAATGATCCAGTTGGTTATAAAAATCTTTTCTCCTACAACTCAGCAGCGTCTGTTTTTATGGGCCTTTGAGATTTTGACCCAAGAGGTGTGGACCAAGTGTGCGGTAGCATCCACTTGTTACAAGTAACGCGTTTGCGACTCACTGCGTACATTTCAAAATTTCACTTAATTACCTCCTTCTTCTTGGAATGACAAGGAACACGGTCACCAAAAGTGTGAAAAAACAGTTGTTTAAAAATTGTACCTTCAAAGAGCAAGTCAATCGGTCCTGACCTATACTTTTTGTTCATTCGAGAGCTTCATTGTAGTATTTCAGGCGTTATGATCGATTAGCGGATCATTCCAATGAACTTTTGGAGGCACTGGAGGAGGACATCGCTCAGTTCTCAACAGTTCCCGATTTTCGCTTCCGGAGGGAGCTGGCAAGAGCGGCTATACTTAATATGTGTGAGAATCGCAGTGAACAATGCACTGCGGAAGATAAGCCTTCTGAAGATTACCTGCAGTTGTATACGGTAAGTGGTAGTGCGCTACAATGACATCACTGTGTAATATCGTCTATCGGAGCTATATCTAATTTTTTCACTGAAGGAATGGTCACAAGGTGAATCGGATGCTTGTGGCAGACCCCTGTCCACTCAGTCGTCTGATAGATATACCACTGGCGAAGCTGTCTTCGTCAATGATATGAAGATTAAAGGTAGCAGAATGTGACATACGGTCGTGTTTAATAGTTTGTACCTGCTACAAAATACTAAAGCTAAATTATAGCGAAAATTCGAGTTTTTGGCAATGCGCTGCAGCATTCCTGGAACTGCATATACGCTAAAACTGAGCAATATCTGCAAAGTGATGTTTTTGGGTTGATGTTTTTCTCGAGCGGGCTTACTTGAAGGAAAATGCCACGATAAGTTTAGGAGTTTGAAAAAGGGGAACCCTATCTATCGTAGGAGGACAGGTGGACCGACACACAGCTCGCAGCAATGCATTCCCTCTCCCTCCCCCCCGGCAATGTAGCCATCTCCTCGCCACTAAAGCCGCGGCGCGCCTACCCTCTCGCCGACTGACCCTTTAGCTGTGTAGCAGAAAGAGCGTTAACGTTGAAAAGGGCAGTACCGATGAGAGTGGATCAGTACAGGAATCAACGGACAAAGATTAGGTCCAATCTCGTTCTCGGCCGTTTTTCATGGTTTCTCTCATCCCTACACCGCTGATCACCTCTACCTTGATTTCAAATGGGCTGCCTTCTAATCGGATACTCTTCCTCTAGAAGTTCTGGTGAAAAAATAGTCACAGTCTTGTTTTTGGAGATTATGGCAGATATTGCTTCACAAGAATGCTGGGTTGTGAACAAAACTTTCGCCCCAGACGGGACTCGAACCCGCACCTTCGCTTTCCGGGCAAGTGCGCTACCAGTTACGCTACCGGGGCACCATTTCATTCCAACTCAGCTTTTCATGGTATACTTACCATAGCTTGTCAGCACTCACACGTATAACGTGTTGAGCCGGTTTAGCCGATATCGGCAATGACCGCGAGGCTGAAAGCTTTAGCAATGATTTTGACTTGTTTTTGATTGTTAACTGCTGTTTTTGGCCGCAGTTCGCCTTGCGAATGTTTCACAAGAATGCTGGGTTGTGAACAAAACTTTCGCCCCAGGCGGGACTAGAACCCGCACCTCTCGCTTTCCGGGCAAGTGCGCTACCAGTTACGCTACCGGGCACCATTTCATTCCAACAATCGAAAACAAGGCAGATATTCCTTTATTTCTACCCATTAGTAGATTCTATTGCATATCACTTCTTTTGAAACGATTGGCTTTTTGGAAGGCCAATTCTCAAAAAATTTAATACATGTTTGCCTTATAAAAATGACCATAACGGAGGAAAAGAAGGTGACAACATCTGAAATGACTTGGAATAGAGTGCTCCTTTTTTTTATGAATGTGGATTGGTCGCATGCACCGAAAGCATACCTTGCGCCTGAAAAACAATAGGGGAGAGAGTATCACACAACCGTTAGCTGCACCCAACAGAAGCTGCAGTCGTTTACGATCAAAACAAGCCCTTGTGCGCTTGTTGCACACTCTGAAACCGCGGCACGTGCAGACCTTCCACCTTTCTAGATTTATCTGCCGGGGAAAGCCTGTTGGGAATTTCGGTAGGCATGTACACTCAGTGTTAATCGTGGGGTGTACCTTTAATCTTTCGAGCCTTAATGTTAGTGGCTGATGTTTCGCCCTCTTCGTCTTGGTAAGAGCATTTTTTCAGATGTTGTCCACGTCGGTGTGGTCCTCTCTTCAAAAGCTCATGCTAAAATTCTCAAAGTGGATGGCATCTGAAGCAGCGATAGACCGGCTAATTCGTTTTTGAGGATATTTTCGCGACATCAATGTGAGGAAATTTCATGTACACCGTTTTCCCCTCAAACAAGGACTCTCGATTTGTTCACGTTCAGTCTGCAAAATTTTTGCAAAAAATGCAGCAATCGAGCCAAACTTAGGGGTGCATATCGGATGAAGAAGTGTTACTGGAAAGCAAGGTCATGAGGCACTTGTGTGAGCCGGAAATGGGTGTCCCCCAAGAGGCCCATCGCGCGGCGAAGGAAGAGACGCAGATGCGGCAAAGGACGAGTCGCAGCGCGTGCTGTGCGATATGAGACGTAGTATGGTACACTCTATTTAACCTGACGCCTAACCGCTACAGTATGCGCTGCGACTCGTCCTTTGCCGCGTCTGCGTCTCTTCCTTCGCCGCGCGATGGGCCTCTTGGGGGACACCCGCCGGGAATGACCCCGGGTCAAAATTCGCTCAGAAAAACTAGGAAAAGCGACTCTCTGTACTTGAGATATCAGGACTGTCAAGATGTAGGACAGTTACTGGTATGCAACAGTGAACTCCAGTAGTGGTCAGGATCTGCATTCGCAACGTAGCTCTAAGTGAAGCTGAATACATGGCACACCCCAACAGGAGCTAAATATGACCCAATTTTTTCTTCTTCTTGAATAATTGATTGCATGGATAAAAAATAATCGTGCTAATCAAATTAAGGATATACCGAAAGGTGGGACAAACTATCCCGGAAAGATACCACTCAACATATTAGGAGCTGATGATACGCCAATGTTTGCCGATGGAGAAGTAAGCGCATTGTATTTTTTTACATTCCATGTGAGATCATCTCAAGGTTCAATGTTTTCTTCAAAGGTGCTGGCAGTAGGCCAGGCTATTGGCATAGTGGTGGCCAAGGAAGTGGAGACAGCTCGTCGTGCAGCTAAGCTTGTGAAAATTGACTATGAGGAGCTTCCAGCGGTGCTCACAATAGAGGTAAGCATGTTGGCAAGTGGCACGTGTTCGTGTGTTCCGCATGAAAATCACTGTAACTTACGTTTGGTTGCACTCTATCATCTATGTATTATGCATTGCGCGTTATGCAATGCACTAACGCTCAAGCGTGTAGAATTCTCCAACTTCTCTCTTCTTGTAACCTCGGCATGTCAGTTGTAAGTTTGATGTTTCTTGTGCCTTACGAGGTTGTTCGGTGGAACATTTATTAATGGCCTAACGTTTCGACTGAATCGTCGTCTTCAGAGGCCGTCGGTTCCACCCTTTGAGCGGAAAGGTCACAGAGCGCTAGTCAGTTAAAACTCTAGTTAACTTAAAAGTTTTAACTGACTAGCGCTCTGTGTGGCAGCGGACCTTTCCGCTCAAAGGGTGGAACCGACGGCCTCTGAAGACGACGATTCAGTCGAAACGTTAGGCCATTAATAAATGTTCCACCAAACAACCTCGTAGGCACAAGGAAATTTATCAAGCTCAAGTGTGTATTCGTAGGTCACGTCGCGGCGAAGCACACTTTTTTTGCGAGCCACCTTGCGAGAAATTGAGCTGTATTGATTCAAGGCATTCGCCCAGCGCGGGAACAAGTAAGGACGCATACACGGTGAGGTGAACACCTTTGAATGAGGGGGAGAGTTAAGGGGGGGGGTATCAGCAATCTAATTTAGGAGCAAATATGTCGCGCAGCACACCTTACCACGTGATTGACATCACTCGCATTCTGTCACATGCACCGCGCAGGCCCACTGGGCCACGCTTTACGCACCGGCGCGGATTAGCTGGTGGGAGGCTCTGATTGTACCACTAATCAGCACTACTCCTTTTCTCAACCATTGACTAACATACGTTATTTCACTTCCAGGAAGCTATCGAACTGAAGTCATATCATGCGCAAGCACATCAGTTTGGAGTCGATACAGGAGAAGTCGAGGACGGGCTTTCAAAGTGTGCTGTCGTAATTGAAGGTATAATGTGAAGATTCTCTATTCGCAACTTTGGTCCTCTCTGTGAAAGAATACAGAGGTATTTGATTGTGGAAATTGCTCTGGGTGCTGGAGAGAAAAGCGTGGAATGGGGGATCTATTACTTGAGCTATTGAGCGAGTCTATTACTTGCCGTACCTCTTATGTCGACAGTGCTGTGCTCTCTACAGCTTCTGCGAATTCAAGCAGCTTCTTTGTATGCGAGCTGGTACTGAGGGATTGCGAGAGCCTTCCGACGGGGGTCAAACAGGGTCGTGATTGAAATTTTTGTGTCGTGTTTGGGGTTGGTGAGGGTTAGACAGATGAAGGGGTCGTGTAGACGAAGTGCGATCACTTTGAAGGGTTATTGCACGGGTTATTGAGACGATTTTGGTGAAAACTTCATGAAAGCCGTGTGAAATGGTCAAACATAGAGGATGTGCTGCAGACACTTCACTCTTCATCTCCCTCTAGACGGCCGTTTTGTGGGAGTAGATGGGTGAAGTTAGGACTGTGTTTACTGGCTTAGCATCGAATACTACAGAAACAACCAACAGTCGTGATGGTAAGGGTAGCGGGGAGGGGGGACGTCTTGGAGGGGTAGGCCGTCTCGAGATCTCCTCTGTAATAGGGGAAGGTCGTCAAATTGTGGAACTGGAATAGCGGACGGGTGACCTGCTTAGAACTCCTAGCAATATGCATTCTCTTTAGGGTATATTTCGCAGCCTTAAGGTGCCCGTGACGAAACCCTAACTGTCCCGCGTACTCTACATCTCAGTTGGTAAAATGGCAGCTAGGCCGATGTTATAGTTTGCGAATCGAGCGATTCGCTAGCGAATCGCTGGATCCGAGCGTTGCGCCAGCGAATCGAACGTTGCACCAGCGAGTCGAACGATGTACCAGCGAGTCGAACTAGGTACCAGCGACTCAATAGTGGCGGGACCCAACGTTCAAAGGAAGCGCCACTTTCAAACAGTGTCGTGGACACTGTTTGAAAGTGGCGGGCTTCCTTTGAACGTTGGGTCCCGCCACTATTGAGTCGCTGGTACATAGTTCGACTCGCTGGTGCATCGTTCGATTCGCTGGCGCAACGTTCGATTCGCTGGTGCAACGCTCGATTCGCTAGCGAACGCTCGATTCGCAAACTATGACATCGGCCTGACATTTGCAGTATGTGCCCTCAATCGCGCCATCTCCCTCAGCCACTCCAGCAAAATGGGTGTGCTCAGTTCAGATAACTGAATTTCACGATACCGCACAATTTTCTTAATGCAGTGATTATCCACTTCAGGAACGACGACAACTGGGGCTCAGGAGCACTGCTATATGGAACCGCAAGGTAGTATTGCTGTACCGGGAGAGAATGATGAATGGTAGTGATTACATTGTGGCGGTGTGCTTTTTTTTCGTTTAGACGTTAGTCATTCTCAATTAATTAAGGATTATTCATTCTTCAACGCAAGCGATAAACTTGCTACAGCTTTTCACATCGGCTGTGCTAAACGTTCCAGCACATAAAATTACCGTGAGAGTGGGTGCTTTTATTTTCTTACATCCTCTCCTTTGGCTTTCCCGTTTTTTGTTCTGATTCTTCATGTTTAAACTTATCTAGGTTAAACGTGTTGGGGGCGCATTTGGTGGCAAAGCTTCTCAAAGTTTGTCGCCTGGAGTCTGGGCGGCGGTTGCGGCACATGCGCTACATCGTCCTGTCAGTGTCGTGCTCAACAGGAATGAGGACATGGTTATAACTGGGAAACGTCATCCAGCCATAGTGAAGTACAGGTAAATTTTTTGCGAGTACTGAAAAAACGTCTTCTGTACTTTCACTGGTATTCATCAAAAGTAAAGTTGAAAAGCAGAATAGAAGTTAATTACAGTTGAACGAAAAGGAGTAACGTAATGGTGTTAGGTTGGAAAGAAAGTTAGTGTTTAGAGTTGGGCTGGATACTAATGGAATGCTTCGTTGTGCATATCTCAAAGTGTACATTGATGGAGGCTATGCTTGCGATATGTCACCTTGGGTAAGATTGAACATTTTGAGTTATATAAACTTGAAACCGCATGAAATGTGACGTTTGCAATCGCTACCGCACCATGGTGCTAAGTAGGCGCAAAAAAGTGCAGTAAGAGTGCCTATGATAGGACAGGGCCCACGATCACCAATTACAGCCATTCTCGTACGTGTTGCAGTGGTTGCACACTATTCCCAGGAACATTATGGTGAAATCAGATTGTGCACAACATTTTCCTACTACTTGACTTACTTTCCTTTCCTACCACTGATTTTATGAACAACTTGATTCTACTGCTTGGCTAACTTCCTGGAGCATCATTCAGGTTACATGGGTAGCGGCATCGCTGGCAGATGCTTGTTATAACATACCCGTAATGAGAGTCGAAGGATTTGCATTGAAAACAAACAAGTCCAACAACACGGCGTTCAGGTAAGTTCTGAGCATTCTTTGTCGCACATAAAATGAAGCCATACGAATTTGAGGGTCGACCGCAACGGTGAACTTAACAGACCTTTTAGTTCCACGGGAGATGTATCGCCACACAAACGAAAACCCAACCTATTACTTCTCTCCCAAGTGTTCAGACAAAAATTCCCTCTAAGCGCGAAGCTCAATTTCCTGAGAAATTTTGTCAAATGAGCTGAGTAGCATGGAGATATGACTGTACGTGACACAATGGGCTACCGAACTTGCCAACGTCAACCCGATCAAGTTAAAACTTGGAAATGGGAAAGCTAGAGAAGGCGCTAGCGCACAAGACAGATAATAAAGGCCGCGGAACGACTGTAACCGTAACCCGCGGCCGCGCCTTCTAAATGAATTGAACACGGTCTTGTCACCGTTCCCGCGGCGAGGCGGACGCTGTGTGCGCTTTGCGCGCGGGGCAAGGGAGGTTAACTCCAACATGCCGGCGAAGCACGCTCCGGCCAGTTCGACACGTTGCCACATTCACCCTTCTACAGCTCAGGTGCTCCGTACAATGGACGGGCTCCGTATCGTCCATACTGTCGTCGTGGAGTGCGCAGAAAAACGACAAAAGAGGCATGTCGAATGCCACGTGGCATCGATTTGTTGCGGCGGCGGATTACGGTAACAGTCCGTTCCGCGGCCCCTGTTATCCGTCTAATCGCTAGCGCTGAGGCTGATGAGAACATATCTAAGTGCTGCAGAAACAATGTTGAAACACTGTATGAAAAATGTTTCGCCATACGTTTCTACTATATGCGCAAATTGAAACATCAAGCTGCGCCGTAGCTCCAAGTAGGGTGAAAATCGGTCGAGGATTAGTCGATGAGTTGTCGAGGATTTTCGCCTGTTCAGTCACGCTCTCCGCGCGGACATTCACTCTCGCCATGCGCGAGCCGTCTGTGCTCTCCGCGCGTACATTCACTCTCGACACTACTCTCACACAGTACAGAGCCATGGTCGAGGATTTTCGACCGTTATTCACCCTGGCTCCAGTTTTGAGCAACATTTCACACTCAGTACACTGCACTGTAAGGGAAGACACACAGAACAAAAAAGGTTCATGGCCACGAGACATTATATGCGCATATGAATAAATATCATCGTTTTCAGAGGTTTCGGCGCACCTCAGGCATTTTTTGCTATGAATGGCATTCTTTCACATGCTGCTCACGTTGTACATGTCCCTCTTGAGAAGGTACGTTATCATTATCATTGTTGTTGTGCCACACACTCTCTGTATATTTTGCTCGGTCAATTGGCCGAGTATCAAAACATATTTTTGTGTGTTTTGTAGTCTCAAAACGAGATGTAGGTAAACGGAGACCCATACTGCGGCTTTTCGCAGAAGTTGGCTGCGCCGACGCACACCGGCGCCATTATTCATGCTCATGCCTCTCATATGGCATAGTCCTTGCATGCAACTCCATTTGTGACGCCCCTTCGGAAAGCTGCGACAATGTAGACCTCCTGGCCGACACCCACCCACGATTGGTTATCGCAGAAATTTTACCAATAACAGACGTCCTGGTTACGCGCTCTGCTCCGCCCATTCGGCTCAATTATAGGATGTAGTAGTAGCGACTTCTAATTTCTTTCATACACCGCTGCGGACGTTTCGAACAGAGCAGACGGCGCGAACAATGCGAAGAGCGTCAATACGCGCTCTGGCGCATGACGGGTACTTGGAGCACAACCGGCGCCTTCCGATCATTAATATAATTTCGATGCATTCCTTCTAAATATTTTCAATGTCTTTTGGCCGTGTCACCTTCGTTCGTGTTTTTCTTGCTCGAAATTTTTTTCTTTTTGGTGTGAAATATTGTCTGTGCGCACTAAAGGACTCAGTTGGGGCTTACCGCTACGTGCAGACTACCCCGCTACTCGTTCAGACACAATTGGGAAATATTGGGACAAAAAAGGAAAAAGAACAAAGATCGGAAAAACATGAACGAAAACAACATGGTACACAATTATGCAGAATGCATTGAAATTGAAAATATCGATCGCAAGCTACTGACTGTACGCCAGGGACACGTCGTGCGCCAGAGCGCGTGTTAACGCTCTTGGCACTGTCCACACCGGCCGCGCCGTTCGCATTGTCCGCAGTGGCTGCAACGGCGCGAAGTATGAAAGCAGCCTTATACTCGACATCCAGACAGACATCTGTGATTTAGATAATGGAAATGAATTTCAACAAGAGTGGATCAGTGCGGCTTAATAAGGAAGTGATCCTCAATGATGCTCTCCTTGAGTGTTGGAATGAGTGTTTACAATGGAGTGAGTTCGAGAAAAAGCGCAAAGAAGTCGATCAATTCAATAAGTTGGTAAATTTTTTTTAATCAATATGAGTGTGGCAGAGCAAAGATAATTTTTGTCGTGTCAGCAGTTCTAGGCAATTACTTTGCTGCGACGCGCAACCTAGACCATGCTTCCCAAATTGGCATAGGAATTGGTGATTGCGGTTCCCGTTGTGAGAGACCTTTCCAAACCTGAGCATTAGTGATTGATCCTTGCTACGGTTCGATAGCCCGATTTTGTTCTCACCCATGTTTACCGGCGCCAAAGCTCACCCGGGAAGGTCACTTGGTCAGTCCGGATATTTGATATGAAATGTAGACTCATGTAGCCTCGAGACGTTTAGTTTGAATCCACTTTCGCTATCTGTGGAACGGTTTCCTGAAAAAAGTTATGAGGCTGAAAAGCGCAGTGGTAGCTATCTTGCCTCATAGGCAGGAGGTCGTGGGATCGACTCCAGTGCGGGTCAATGGTTTTGCGCTTCTCAAAGATATGTTAAATGTCTCTCTAGCTACATTTCTGAAAATACCAAGGGTACTGACTCGCACTGGAATCGATCCCACAATCTCCTGCCTATGAGACTTAAGAAGGTAACTACTTTTGGCGCTTTTCAGCTTCATGACATCTTTCAGGAATTCCTTTCACAGATAGCGAAATATATTTCAGCGTTTAGAGGCACGTGGCAGGTATGCATCTCATTTCAAATGGCCAGACTGTCCACTTGACCCTTCCTTGTCAGTTCGGAAAGCCTAAGCATAGGAAGACCCCCAAGCACAGAGTTCGTGCACTTGTTTTCTCTCAGTTATTATATACTACTTGTATGATAGATCTCTTCGATTTTTCCGTGCCTTCCAGGACTTCGAAAAGCATAAAGCGAGGAATTGCTATGGGTGCAACACGAATGGGCTTA
>MU868352.1:276902-352936 GCA_036418205.1 Ostertagia ostertagi
CGCGCGGCAAGAAGGCAGAGTCGGCGGATGAGCAGCGCGTGGTGTGCGATGTAGGACGTGCAGTGAGACACTCTCATTAACGTGACGCGAAATCCCTATAGTAAACGAGCGACTCGTCCGCTGACTTTGCCTTCTTGCAGCGCGACGGGCTTCCTGGGGGGGGGGTACCCGATTCGGGGATGCGTACCCCACTAACATTGAATGGCACTCATAGAGTCGTTGAATCCAGGTGGACTCAATAAACATTCCAACTCGCTCTCAAAATTTCGGAATTACATCGAGCTTCATAAAAAATTCCAATTTTCTACATTTACACACATTTTTCAGACAATTTTTATTTATCCTACCATTTGTCCCTAAAGTACAACTTAACTTTGCTAAATGAAACCATAAAATGTTGCACCATACGTGTATAGCTCATCCAGATAGACCATAAGTCCCGAACCCGTCCCTCCCTCGTGTTATTCGCCCTATAAAACTGGCAGGTGGCAAGACATCACATGTGATCCACGTAGAGGAAAAAAGCTCGCCGAGTTCAGAGCAGGAACAACCGTACGTTGTTCCCAATTCCAAAACTTTGAAGGCCCTTTTCCGAGGGGCTCTCGACGCGACCACACCATCATCGCCACTACCCTGGATTCCTATGCGATTCTCTATACCATCCATCCCTTCGTCAGTACCCTACGACCAGAACTGTTTCCAGAGCACTCAAAGTATTTTGGCACCAAAAGACAGTTCCATTCCGCCTACAACTCTTCCAATGCAGCCGTAGAGCGGCGATGAGGGGGATGTCGCCGAAGCGACAAATTCCACACAATTATATGGAATTATAGAATTTTACGATGAAAGTCTCGATCATTCCTCTCCAATTCCATATTTACTTCTCGATTTGAGGTGATCAAGACCAGACTTCCCTCTGAGCCCCACTAGAAGCATGCCTGACGACGCGGAATCTGAGGTTGAGAACCGCGGAGGGCTTTCTGGATAGCGTCAAAAACGAAATAGCTCAAAAGGAAAGATAACCCCCCGATCGTGTCAAATGAACACGCTTTCTAAGAGCGCACGTTGCCTACTATCTATGTACATGAGCACATCGATCGGTTAACTTATCTGAGGTAAACAGTTATGGGTTGGCGGTGGAAGTTTCTGATTGGAGTCCGGCCTATGCAGGGATAGCTAGTCCGGGCACTAATTCTGCAACTCATCAGTAGCTCACAGTACTGATATCTACTACCTGAGCAAGACCTTGCCTTCGTGTTCGGCTTTCCAGAAGCTAACAGAGGCAGTAGAGCAGACGCGTTGAAGTTATAGAGCAAATTCACCATCATGGCTGCGGCTATGAGAACGCAATACTGCCAATACTGCCTCGGCTAATATATCAATATGCCATGATATCTACATGGGCCACTGGATGGGTTTCAGTTCTCCTCCTCGGGTCAGGTAACCTAAAACTGGGACACCACTCATTTGCTCGAAGCAAGCCTGGGACTAAGCCTAGGCCCAATCATAGGCCTAAGGAGGAGATAATGTGTAAGCATAAGCCTAAACGTATACTCAAGCATCACCTTAGGCTTCAATGATCGCGCAGCTCTGGTGACCTGACCCAGGAAGAGAACTGCTGAACGTCTCCCATCTTCACTAAGCTGAAGACGGATGAGTGTTTGTTCTTCCAAGAAGGAATTGAGAACAGTAAGCCTGCGTGCGCAACGAGACATGTTTCGAACCCTTAATAGGCCAGAAAACCACGGCCAAGCCACGCATGCGAGCAGAGTCAAAGCCCTGCGTTGCGCAGTTCGCAACGCAATTGATGATGGATCCTCACACCATCTTAATTCGCTGATGGCGCGAGAACCAGACTCGGCTCGATCCATTGCGAAGTGTGAAATTTAAGCGCGAGAGACACGTTCTAATCGGCGGCGCGAAACTTCGCGCATACAGTGGCCGTCTGCAAACTGCGCAACGCAAGGTTGACTCTGCTGCGGAGTGAGTCACCATGCACTTCTCGTGTGTGCACTCGTCGCGTGGGCTCATTCCGCCACTACAGCAACGAGCGCCCGTGTCCTTGTTATCAAACTACAAAGCTTTCTAGGAGCACTGTCGTACACTCAGCACAGTGAAATACCGGCAATGGTCCTCGTCGAAAACAAATTAGCAAAAGAATCTCACTTGAACGTTAGCTTCAGTGCTACCAACGTCGACACCACGCTCGCTAAAGATGTCCGTGTCGTTGAACTCCAAACGTGAAGCATACTGACTGCGCTGACTGTTTCGCTGGGAATGTGTTCGTTGCACGTACTCTTCGAGATTCGACCTGAAAGTTCATGGATTCGATAAGGGGCTAGTGAAATTCTACATCAGATTATCCATTTTGTCACATCCTTATTTCATCGTGGAGAGGTGCAGGTGACTATTTTGGAGCAAGAATACCTTCTGCCATCGATATTTTTTCTTTATTGTTCATCTTTAGGTATCAGTTTCCCTTAACCTTATGCTACAACGACTGTACTTCGTACTTTGAAAAACCCCACACAAAGGTGTTGGGGCAATAGAGGTCAGTAATGAGAATGTGGATCCAAGCTACTAAAAATAAAAAAAACAAGCAAAATAAAGTGCCTCTAGAGCCTCCTAACGAAGACTCCCTCTTTGTCCCTTGAACTGAGTGGAGGGCGTGTCCGGGAGAATTGTCCGATGTTGCTTGCTCCATGGCTCCACTAATGCGCGCGTATTTGCTTGGCCGCTACGCGTAATTCACGTTACGCGTCATGAGGTATGCGCGAGGTATCTCATCCATTAGCTCACATCACCCGTCATTAGCTCACTTGGTAAGGCCCTAGCGCCATTGTTGCGTACTTTCGAGCCGCGATTACGGCTCAACTATTATACTTGCGGGCCACTCTAACCTAACCACAGATCGTTCTACGTGACCTCATCTGGAGTTGTTGGTTTAATGCTGTTTTGGCATTTCCACAAGTCTGATGTTTGCGTTGGGCTCTGTTTGTGGCATTGCCCAGGACATCTTATATAATATACTCTTCAGCCTCGGTCCTCATCAAAGACACTATCAGCATTGGTCTTATAAGTGGAGCCAGATGGAGCATGCTCTTTCCAATGCTGGGCGCTCCTTTCGGAAATGGAAAGAGCAAGAGGTTCTCCATGAGAAAGGAGCACTTACATTTGTCCCCTCCCCCAACCCCTGATCAGTATTCAACGACGACAGCGGCTAGAATGCGCACTTACGGAGAATTAGCGACTATGAACGCAATCAGTTCACTAGGGTCGAATGTGCCTTTAGGTTCGACAGATTACCTCAAATTCATCCCGCTGGAACTGGCACCATCTAACGTGCTCAGGTAGTCGGCCTTATTAGAGCTAGCCTGCCTGCTGGGAGTTTCTGCCTCAAACTGTTTTCTTCCATAAAATCCTGACGAGGCATAGTGTGAACCACTGCTGCCATCTCTTGACGTTGAATAGACGTCACGCACATTCTGAGTGTGATCCTCACGGCTGGAAAGCGCTCTTATACCTCAGTTATCAGATACAGCCGCTATCATAAAACTGGGGATGTTAGCCTCACCTATCCACATTTCTTCCTGAATTTTTCTTGAATATTCCGCGAGGTTTCGCCGATGGGGCCGAAGAGGCACTGCGTGTCGCCTGTGCCGTTGAAGACGTCTCCTGCGATTCTGAGGGTGAAACGGCAGCCGAATTGGTGTGACCTCTGAAGTACGTAATTTTTTAGGGGGAGCAATTGATATCTACTGAAAATCATTCAGAAGCACGTACTCAGACGGGAAGTTAACCCGATCGTTTCTATTCGCTTCTCGACTTCCCCACCAAAGATGTTGAGCGCCAGTCTTATTAGTCGTTGTCCCTGTAAAAATGACTGCATTCACTGATGAAGCGTTGGAATAAAGTCATTTAGCGCAAACAGACTGCACGATTGCTGCGAAAAACTTGCTGCCAATTGTGACGGCTAACTATTTCAATGATCATTACGTCGCATGAGTGGCGAATAACGAATACCTGCTGGTATACCGACAAGAAGTCGTGACCGGTTTTGCTTAGCCTCGTGATGTCTCCTCAGGCAGATATAAAGACAACAAAGGAAGCACAGCGCTAATATAACAGCTCCGAGTAGAATTGGTAGCAACCAGACGGAGAAATTCGATGGGCTAGCGCGACCACGTTGTTGGGCACCGGAACCAGCACTGAAAGCAGAAAATTGACGAAATGTTGGGATATTACTTACTACGGTCATCGCACATGGAAAGGCGCTCATTGGAAGGAAAGAAACTTTCTCTGGAAGTTGAAGCGTGGTGCATGGTTATTAAAAGGGTTTTATGAAAGAGGGAAAAAATCAAAAGAGTTCAGGATGCCTGGATGGGTTCACTTGAGCACCTAGTGGTCGACCAAAGCAGTCCCAAATGCAAGACTCCCACAGGCCTTTTCCTTTCATTAGTGTTCCAAATTCAGACCTCCTGCCTTGAGCGTCGTGGGAAGGGAATTTTTAGGTTCATGCGACCCTGCCAGTTCGTCCCCCTTCTTCTAAATGATGTTTGTCTATTTATAAGCAGGTAAGGTCTACGCCCTTCCTTGTTCTTGTTTCACGAGTTCTTTTACCTCAAACCACCTACCGATTTCCCGAAAATCCGCCGACATAAAGCATCCAATGTTTGTGAAACTTTCCGGACAGTTTTCCGAAAAAAAAGAGCGGAGGTAAAGCAGGTTTGGGTGGCACGATTTCCGCGCACAAAATTAGGGGTGGAGTCCTGAACAGAGTCAACCCTGCGTTGCGCAGTTCGCAACGGCACGATTGAGAGATCCTCAACGCACGCTGTGTGGGCGGAGACGCAGACGGCTCGAGCATGCGAGTGTAAATGTTCGCGCGAGAGAACGTGTCTAATCGGGCGAAACTGCGCACGTGGCCGTCGAGAACTGCGCAACGCAGGGTTGACTCTGGTCCTGAATTCAATGCTGCCCAGTTTAGGACGTAAATTCTTCAGGCCTTTGTTATCGCATTGACGATGCCAGCGTGCGCGTCAGAGATTGCAACCGCATGAAGCATAGCTATTTTTTTGCGCATGCATGCGCTCCTTCATCCAAAATTTCTTGTATTCATTTATAGACAATATTAACACGTTGAAGACAGCTCATGTTCCGCCTTTCGGCCCCGTGGGTATGGCGCGATTTTGCGAGCGCGGCCGCGCCACCCCACATCCGTAAATTTTGATCGATTACTACACAAAACATGAATGGCACCAAACCATGTCAGCAATATTCATCGTATAAGTCAGTCGGGGGCATAGTGGTGAAATTCTCTTCAAAAGAACGTGTGATGGTAGTGAAAAAATAAATTTTACTCTTTTCTCTGTAATGGACGTCAAAAGTTTTTTTTGGTTATACCAGAACAATATCCATTTCTCAACCCATATGTGTTTGCATTTGCTTATACTACTCTCTTAAAATTAAGCCGTCATGAGAAAGAACAAAAGGAGGAATGAACCGAGCTGCCAGTTTTGTTGCGGCTTAGAAAATTAATGCTAAACCGATGCATATTGGACCATAACGCGAAGCATGCCCGTTACAGTTGCACGTTATGATGTGCACCATTGAAAAATGCAAACAATATAGAAAAAATCGCTCAAGGGAGAGTAAAAAGGATACTTTGGGTCCGCTTCACGGTGTCACAAGTTTGTTAGCGTAACAAAACTCCAATGGCAAGATAGGTGTTCTTAATGGAGTGACCAAGGTACCCTCCCTTTTAATAAACGAGAAGAGCGTCGGCTGCGGACAATACACTAGAGGTGACTACGGCTAAAAGTTTCCCGCCAATAAGATGACTAGCCTCTCACTTGTATACTGTCAGGTGTCACTAACTACAACTACCATTACCAAAAATCAGCTATCATATGGAACACTACCAACCAGATTTACTTGAAGGTCGTCGTCACTCATGGTGTATGGTCTGCACCCGACGCTCTTCTCGTTTATTGGAAAGGAGGATAAGACTGCTCATTTGCAACGGAAATTTCTAGTTTTGCTTCTTCATCATCATTACAGGTTCTCTTTTGGGTAAACAATGCTGCTATCTATCTGAGCAACCTTCACATTTTCATCACTGCTTGAATTACTCTGTGACATCCACGTTTTTGTGCGTTTATACCCAAAACTCTGAGTCTATTCCAGTTTAAGGGGTGGCATCATGATGCAGGTTTTCTAGAAAATTACGGTAACTTCGAACCAGGGTGAGTGTAGGCAGTTTAGGGGGGGGTGAGGGGTGAGGCGAGTCACTTGACAGTCACTTGCTTTAAAAGCTGGAATGTTCGAGTCCAAACTAGTTCGCCGAGAAACAGCATCATGATGCCCCCAGGAATATACCCTAAACTGATGTAAGATGAGGCACGCAAAATCGCTCCTGTCCCACGCGATTAGAAATGCCGAAGCACGCAATGTCGCCAACGTGTTAGCAGCGCAACGCGTCGCGCATGCGCTATCTCTTTCCTAATTTTTGAATTTTTGTATTTATTCTATCACACATAACATGACTGTAAACGACGCAAGTTACTGAATTACCAAACATGCTTTACTTCAGCGGAGGTTCTTGATAGTCACAAATTACAAATTCTTTTCATTCCCCGTTTTCTATATTGGCATAAGCATGTATGTAAAAAAAGTAGCAAAAGTAAATGGATCTTCACGTGTCGCATAATATATCGTTCTACTGAAACGACTGCGTCAGAAACAGTGATGAGGTCCAAAGCAAGAAATATTTGCTCTTCATGGCTATAACGCGCCATATTGAAACACGTCTATTGCATCTTCCGGTAAATTAAACACACTAGATGTGGTATTCCATTGACTCCAAGTATTCTGTGTTTATAGCTCGAAATTCAAGAATGTGGTGTGTGGCGCCTGCAAAATCGCTCTGGTCCCACGGGGTGGAAAAATCCAAATTGTGCGCTTTCGTCAACTTGGTAATTGGTGCCAGAATTGGGTCTGGGAGGATAAAGCACTGATTGTAAATTAGTTGGGCCCCTTATGTCAATGCAAAGGCTTAATCTCAACCAATACGACCCTACGATTCTGAATAGAATTAGAATGCGCAGCACACTTCAAGGAGGAATTGAGCATCTCTTCAGCCGTTTTTTTATTCTCCGTTCTAGGTATTCTCCAAAAATCCCAGTATCACCTGTATCACCTGTCGTTCCGTTGATCGTCGATTCGCTCGAGCGCTAGAGTGGTCCAGTGGATCCTTCTTGCTCGAGGGACACGAGGTCCATCATTCCTTTCGTTAAGAGCTTTCGTGAAGAAGTCTGACCATGGGGCCGGCGGTCGTCCAGGTGTTCGTTTGACGTCCCGAGGGATCCAGTCGGTAACCGCTCTGGTCCAACGGTCATCGCAAAATCTTGTAGCTGGCAAAGCTTCGGCGGGCATTGCGGATGCCCCTCCCGGCCTCTGCTGCTTCAGCTGATACTGCTGCTCTTCGCTCCTTAAGATCTTCCTTTATCGCTTCTCTGCATAGCTTCGTAAGCTCGGAGATGAGTCGGTGATTGCCTGCAGCTCGTGCGGTTCCACGCTGGCGTATCAGTACGAGTAGAAATCGAAGAGAATCCTAGTACCTTCCCCATCCGCTTTTCGCTAAGTACGACCACCTGACCCATCTCCCAAGAAGTGAAATACGACCCCTGTCGTGTTTCACTTATTTGAAGTCCGAACGTACAAGTACTCTGCTCACATCATCGCTGTCAATTCGCTGACTTCTACTTATGACTTGCCATGGTTAATAATTCTACCGAGCGAAGTTCTGTTGCATTTTCTCAAGGGTGAGTAAGTTCGTCAATTGTTCTGTCAAAACCTCCAACTCGTACAATTTGGGATCAGTTACCACCACAACACTAAACAAAGTGCCCAACAAGATTGATTGACTACAACTGGTTCTCGATGAGTTGCACCTTTCGATGTGCTTTGTGCCATATTTCCAAAAAAAAAATGAATATCTCACCCTTCTACCGTAGTCACCGCGACCGTTGTTCTTGGAGGCAAATCTGCGGATCGGCCATCCACTTGAATATCACTAATATCGTTTACATTCTTCGATCCCTCCGTTCCGATTCGATCTGTGATGCGTGACGGTAACTGGGGGATGATCGCGTTCGGACGCGTATGCCGACTATCCAACAAATCCGTCAGATGACTATTGTGAGCTGGAAAACGTGCACCAATGAGCGAGAACTAGCTTAGAAATGATTCCAGTGACCCTTTTATAATAGAAGCCATTTAAATGATCTCATGCAGGAAAAATTACCTCCTCCCTGTCTGGAAATAGTGTTCACATTTTGTCGCTTGAGCAGTTCTTCCAACTGAGCACTAAGATTGGAAGTGTCAATATTGGCAAGATTGTCTACATTCTGAAATGAAGCATTCCTATAAATGAACACTAATTGCTGCACGCTGCCTATTGGGCCACAAAAAAAGGCGAGCCGGGTTGAATTCTCAAATTTAGACCTTACCGAAGATAGTAAGCTGTTCAGGTATAGAATCAAGAACACAAAGTTTCTGAATCTTTCGCAATTTTATGGCACAGTATCGCATATCTATCCTAATAAGAACGTGGTAAAGAATGCTCAAGAGCTCGGAAATGGTAACCTGAGAAGTGTCCGAAATCCCTAGCGTAGAAGATCCCGTCCTACCGGCGCCAGCGCCCGGTTGTGGTTGGGAATGTGTGCCAGTGAGAGTATGGCTGGTGGGTATAATAGCACCAAACGGCAAGCCAGCAGACGATGTGGCGCCACTAAAATGAGTTCTTAATTGTGTCAGGCTTTCGCGATGGATTGTCGTTAAGGAGGGAAACTAACTTTTCAATATTAAAATTAGGGCTGATAACTGGTAGCGGTAGTGTTTCGACTTCTGGTAGGCCGTATACACATTTTACAGTCAGCGTTTGATCTCCTTGAAGAATCACAGCCGGATTTTGACCGATTCGTATGCGATTTTGAAACACACCAGGAGCTGGCTGAAATATTCAAAGGTGAAATTCCATTCCAAAAAAATTATTTCACCCTTCACATCTCTGAAGATGTCGGTCGACATTGAATGGCTGTGCTAAATTCTCTAGGCACAATGCAAAAGGAAGGAAAACAAACCATTTGAGTAAGACATGGATCATTGAAAACAGCGATTTCTATTACATATTGGGTTTCGCCATTTCCACGTAGACGACATTCTGGTCGGCCTTGAAAATACACAGAGAACGTAAAAAACGTGAAAAATACGAAAAAAAAAACAGATTCTTTCTGCCTCATGTCTGTTGCAATTTGACCTCTCAAAAATTTGGTGGCTGTATTCCCCTTCAATGCCCCACTTCTCCCGCTTTTTTGCCGGAATTTGTCCACGACGGTAGATCCACCTAGAAAGTTGCCCAAAGAGGTAGTTCAAGAGTTAGAACTCGAACATCGCACGCGGCAAGCTTGAAAACGCGAATAACTTATAATACCCCCCCCCCTCCAAAGCCCGCTCAATTTTTGAGAGTGGGGCAATAAGGGTAAATAGTGCCGAACTCATTAAACTCCTCGTTATTTTCCATAACATCTTCCGTATACTCAACTATATCGACCTGAAGCTCAATTTCTCGGAAATTTTTGGAGCACACGTCCGAGGGGCTCTCTGTATTGTATTCCGTCGTGTTTGGATATTTTTGAATTAGCAGTAAATCGCTCGATGTTAACGAGTTTCATTTTTGGATGAGCCTACGCATTCCATACTTATGGAACCGCAGGTGCTCTCTCCTTCGGAAGGTGAGAAGAGCGTCGAGTGCAGACCACACACCACAAACGACGAAGGCCGAGAAGAAAGTGGCTTTTTTCTTAGCCGTCGTCACTGGTTCTCGCCTTCCGAAATAACGGTTATGCACATAAATTTGAGTTTAGCACACAAAATAGCTCACAAGGGCCACGCGAATACCACCACAATTCTTGGTGCTGACCCATGACCTGAGAAGACGACGGTTAAGCTGGGATGAAAAAAGTTGAATCTGGGGATTGATATAAATACTTACGCACACGGCACTTATGTGAGTTTTCATCGCCACACCCTCTTCTGAAAGTTATGGCAACCTCATCAAGTGAAGTAATCGGCCCAGGAAATTTCATTCCTTGAAGATTTGACTTTGGAATTGTTTTCCAATGGTATAAGCTGCGTTTTGTCGATAGCGCAGGGTTATTAAAGGAATCTTCCGCGGAAAAAGCTCCGCCTCCATTACCACAGAAAAACGATACCCCTTAGGCCCCTAGCCTCATGAGCATAGCAAAAAGAACGGAACATAAGCGTTAGTTTCGATAATACTAATCCTACACACAAGACAAAATGATCACTCTTTCCGTGGAAGATTCCTTTGAGGTGTCGTTTTCTAGGGTAATGAGGGCGGAGCTTTTTCCGTGAGAGATACCTTTCCGTGAAAGATTCCTTTAAGCATCGAACACTGTGGATTTTTGACTGCGAACTACGCACTATTTGTAGCAACAAGTTACAATTTGTACAACATTTGAAAATTATGGTGTACAGCAGTAATTCTGAATGTATTCTGCAAGTAAGTAAAAATCACCTGAAACGCCAACAACGATCCAGTCAGTGAATTTTCCGTCTGGATAGTAATTCGGATTGAATTTCACTTCAATCGTAATGAGTTGCGACCCACAACGTGGAGTTACTAAATTGAAGAAGTTAACCAATGGAACAGCATAAAAAATAGGGATCCATTAGGTTCAAAAAATTTATTCTTAAAATATAGTGTTTCAAACGTACCCGTAGCTCCTACCAAGTGACCAACGTCATGGTTACACAGTAAGCGCTACCGGTTTGTCTGAGAGCGCAACGTTTTTGGCAATATCATCTTTCTGATGCGTATTCAACATTTTCGCAATTCCAGTGTCCTCGACAATCTTTCCGAAAGCATGAAGGGCTCTGGCGCGTTTAGGCACTGGTAGATCGATGATACTATACGGGCACCAAAAATGTATTTCATTTGTTTGGTTACAAAATCCATATCGACAGGTAGAACCTAGTGAAATTAGGTTTTAATTAATAATCCCTTTCAAAAAACGAGAGGTTTCGGGTGCAGACCAGACACCACAAGTGACGACGGCCTCCACAAAATTTAAATGTTTTTCGCCAACGAAATGCTTAACCTGTTGCAGCTGTATTCTATCAGTTGTAACTAATTACAACTATCATTTGCCAAAAATCAGCTATCAGTATGAACCATTACTAACCAGATTTGCTTGGAGACCGTTGTCACTTGCGGTGTATGGTCTGCATCCGATCGTCAGAATATAGCTTATCAGGCTTTCAGACCAGTAGTGTTCGTGAAAAAGTGCATTTCTCACACTTCAACACCAGTTTAGTTGTAAAGTTTTAGGTGGTCCGTGTCATCCAGGGGTTTGTTCAAGGAGAAGGGAAATCCCTCTTTCAATTGGCCTAGATTTCCATGACTATGTTTTCAGTGTCTGGTGGCTCCTCCATCTAGCCGCAGCCACAACTGAAAGAAGGTTCTCCCTACCCTTCAAAGGAGTGTTTATTCCTACACAAGCCCTTCATATGTCCCTTTGTTTTTATTTCATTTCTATTCTCTTCTGTCTTGCTAGCGGAGGATGTTTGAACCCGCAGCCTTCCATCTACAGCAATAAAAGTTCAAATTGGAACCTGAGTCTTAAACAAACGAAGGAATTCCGATCACTCGAAGATAAGGTATGCTACGGTCACGCATTTCCAAAATTACACCCCTGGCCTTCCGCCGGCAACCGTGCGCCGACCTCGCTCGGCCTGAAGATAAACTCGGTAACAAATTCCATGACGCTATACATGCTGCCCGACCTTTTAGTACGCCAAGCATTGAAGTTCATACATCATTGTTCCCCTGGAGAAACAATATATAGTAGGCCTTACCCAACGCTTCCGTATGACTGACTTTGAACTGGTAAGTTATGCTATCCTACCGTAAAGGCCATTGAGTCACAGCATGGGATCCCCTCTTCAACAATAACACTAAACGAAAATCGCTCGCCATTTACAGTGCTGAGGCTAATTATAATTATTGATTGGCAAAGTCTGCGATCGTTACTGTCCGCTGAGAGGAGGCCGGTACTCACTATAATTTGCACTCGCGCGCGCCGCCGGTAATTGGCCATCCCCATAGCCCGCTCAGGCAGCATCAACCACCGACGAGCGGTCCCGGGTTGCTTCGTCGTCGTTCGTGAACGAGAACGATTTCGAAATTTTCCTAGTTCCAAGTAACCGACGCTATGAGACTTGGGATTTTAGACCTCAAAAAAGTGCAAAAAACTAAGAGAAAACTGATGCCAAGGAAAAAGGGCCGTAGCGAAGAGAGAAAACAGCAGCCTGCTACCATCGGACATGTTGATTGAAAGCATGACACCAAAGTTACCAAGACACGATCATGATTTTTCATATTTGGCTATTTCGGGTTGAAATCCGAAAATGTATCTCATTACATTGTTAGCAAATTGCTCTCAGAGTTATTGTGCCATTAAATAAGCCTAAAACTGGAAACCTTGGTAACCTTGGTGCAACTAAGAAAAAACAATGGAAAGTTAAAAAAAAGAAATTATGATATTGTAGAAGCACTGAAATGGTGAAAAAGTAGTGCAGGAAATTTAGTTGCTGCTTAAATTTACATTATTAGTTGAGTGGAAGCAAGATAACAGACTGGAACAAATTATTGATTGAGGGGATGATCTCCGAATGCGTAAATCAATTAATCGATTGCGGACCAGTGCTGCAACATGTGCAACACGCTGCCACACAGAAAAAGATAATTATTTTAGATTTGTTCATAATTTTTATAAGTTACAAAGTCATCAGTAATCTTTTTCTAGTACGGCAAATATCACGTATTTGAACACTTATGAACCTATTGACAAATTACCGGTTAACTCCGAAAACTTTAACTATATCGTTTCTACTACTGGTCACTCCCACAAACCGTTACAAGAGCCTTGTAACTAATTTTTTTAACAATCCCATCTATCCCCTTTCAGTAGCAAAAGTATTGATCTTTTTCAGAACAACCTAGCAGCACGCCAGAATCACCACTGAGATGTTGCTGTCCCTAAGCCAGGCTTTCCTAATGCCATCTGCGGCTTGAGATGACGAATGAAAAAAAGTGAAAAATGCGTTCTAGAGTCAGGTTGAAAAATGCAAAGGCAACTGAATAATTGAAAAGGGTGATAAACGCGAAATGCCCACCTTGAACTCGAGGTGGTATTGTGAACTGAGATCTTGCGAGATCGACGCACACAATACAGCCGATTATGACAAGTATCATCGTTTAGATCGATATTCTAACATATTTCAGAAAAAAATGACAAGTGTACTGTATCCCAGTAGAACCAATTGAATTCTTCTGAAACAAAAAATGCAACATCAGGTGAAGAGAATGTGCACAAGATAACATGATTAAAGTGGGTCAAAATATTGATAGTATGAGGGTACAACAGTTAAACAACAAAATTGTAAGTTAAAATAAGAAAGGATTCACGAAAAAAAACGGGTATGATAGGAGGAAAAGGCACGGAATAGTGATGAAGATGAGAAAATGAGCAGGAATATTAGCACCTTCACAGAGCGAGCATTTGACCGGGTTAACGCAGCCGGGTATAGTCTGAGAAGTAATTACGATGCACCTAATTCCGATGTATAACCAGTCTACCACCCATTGTGCAGGGTTCAGCACGGTTGACTGATCCTACATTGATCGCTATGTAACTGGTTGCCAAGTATTGCTATCAAGCCTTACTCTAAACATACTCTAGTGGCTAGTCTGCGTAATACCATTCCAGTGAGGTTCAAATAAGCATTTGAACTGTCTACCCAACGATTGAAATGCAAGTTTACTGTGGCTTGGCAGCACAACCGATCAAATAATCAGCTAACGGCCGGAGGGCATATGAATTGCTATGAGCTCAAGTTTTTCGTCGTCGAGCAGCTGTGTCATTGAGAGTTACTTCAGACAGTCCCTTGGTGGCAGGTGGCGAGTCAAGTTATATAAATAGAAAAAGATCAATGTTGAATGACATGGGAAACAACGCCGATTCGAGCAAATAACCACTGCTCGTAAAAAAATCGAATCCGCCCTTCAAAGGGAATGTCTACAGCTTTTTCCAAATTTGCGGGATAAAAAATGTAATAGTCGAGCAATGCCAAATAGAAGGAGGACATTCAGCTCTTTGCTGCAGCGTGGATACGGTACATCATGCCGTGTGGACGGAAATCAGATGTTGGCATGTCGCATGAGTGGGCGGGGGTGACAAGCCTTGGTGGCACGAGCGAATCACGTTCCAAGGTCGTCAATGTATTGTACGTCAACAAAGGTAGAAATGAGATGGCATCGAATCCGCGATGAAGTGAGTCGTGAAGTCGATCGGTTCAATTCACCTAAAGTACGATCATGACGAGATGGCTAGAAAAGGAAATTGCTCGAAAAAACGACCCGCGGCGTCTCATAGTCGTGATGCATTCGCTTCTGGATTGCAGCGCGAATCTTCGAAGTCTCTAGAATTTCGACGCTTGCACTTTGCATTGACCAAGAGGAGGGCACATGAAGAATGACCAGCTCGAATTTTAGCTGACGGTGATTCTTACGGTCGTGGACAGAATTGAGTCTCAGGCGCTGAATTTCCGCTCAAATGACAACGCATTTTCAGCTACGAAATTCAACTTGCACTTTTCTCTTTCAAAAAAAAACTTTCAACATTTCACATCTGAGTCGATAAAATGCGTTCAGTAGGCGCTCAGTTGTCGTACAGTAGTCGCACAACCATATGCGCGTATTTTTTTTCGAGCAGTCAAGGACAAGTCAATGTTTTCCGATTGGTAAAATACAGGTATATCGCCATGACAGGTGACGAACACAATAAGAGCAACTGACTTGCCGAACATTGAAGAAAAAGAGGGCGTTCTTGAAAGTGATCTTCAGGGCTAAATATAACTAAATACGGCTAAATATGGCAACATCAAATATTGTTGTGGTGAGAGCGGCGATTTAGGGCGCATTTAGCATGAGTAATCGACAATGATTAACAACGATCAGCTTAAGAGCAAACACTGTAATCCTCTCTACAGCGGCTGGGATATACCGAAAAAGACTTCGAGATAATCAGCGCACGACAGATGAGCAAGTGAAATTGCAAGTCCCATTTCATAAAAAGCCCAAAGAACTGAAACCGGGTCATTCTTCGCACTTCGATGTCATCTCTAGCACCTTTGCATTTTTCTAAGTCCACCATAGTAAAAATGCCCCATACGTTGATATCAATGGGTAGTTTAAGAAAATGCTCGCTGGACCTAAACTAATGAGAAGAATAAGCTCAAGAAGAAATAGTATAGAATGAGCTTGGCATGCAGCCACTTAGGCCTCATTATGAATGAGGAATAGCTGACGACTAAATTTCGAGGCTCAAATCTGCAGATGTGCTACCGGTAGCTCAGATCCGCGCTAACTAAGCAAAATCAATGTGCTCGATAAACACAAGCTAAGGCACAGAATACGTTATTAGTGCCAGGACTGTCTGCTTTGGCTTGTGCGTGTAGAAGATTTTGGAGGTAACTTCAGCAGCCACAGGCAAGCAAGATGTCGCAAAAGCTACACAAATAGCACTATTTTTGTTAGAATGGGATTATCAGAGGCCTGCACTATGGTTATAAAAGGACACCTTGTTCTAGTGCGGCACTTGTTTTCATTGTGGGAGGGCTTCCACAGCTCAAAAAAAGCTTCGAAAGATAGCTTGAAATGAGTCAAATACCACCAAGCCGCGACATGAACGACGTAGAAATGATGCGAAAAAGCCCCACTTGTGGTCCTCACAGAATTCCTTTGGCAGAGGTAACAATTACGTGCCAAAGTTCGCACTAAACTAAGGAGGCTTCCTACGATGGCTATTTACGCTGCGGTGAGATCCCGAAAAGTTGGATAAAAGTTCGAACCTCAAGGGTGGCAGAGCAAAACTTCCCTGCAACATTTTTATTTCTTCAAGAGCTGACAATACTTCACAAAGGACAACACCATGTTAGAGACGTGCACATATGCACATCTACTTCAAATTACTAATACCAAGAGCTACAAGCAAAAGGAAGAAAAGTAAAAAAGACGAGCCGGGCGCAGTGGAAGCCAGATCACTAAACCGTTACAAGAGAACCATTCGAGGTTATTATATTGAACTAATTAACATCAAGAGCTCATAACGGCGGCTTATTGCAGACTGGACGTAAGCGCCTCCTCTCGAAGAATGGGATAGTCGGAGGTGTTCAGTGTAGTCGAGCAGGCTTAGGTGTCCAACAGGTGGCGCTGAGCGTCGTGGGGGTGTATAGCTAACTAGGACGAGAGTTGACGATGAGACGAATATTGAGTATAGGCGGATGTGTTGAAGGGCGCAAGGTAATTGTAGACCGGCCATAATGCAGTCGACCGACGCCCTCCCTGTTGGACAGAGGACCAGAAGCGGATGAACGGGCCGAGCGGGTTGAAGGTGAACAGGTTAAGGTAACGAATGAAGCAGAATTAGGGGATTTCCAGCGGGTAATACAACAAGTTCCAGTATTCGAGTTTGTAAAGCAGATTATGGAACTCTAACAACAAGGAAAATGGGGAAACGTGCACAATCAAGAGCGCTGGATCCACTGAAGCTTTTGAATACATAGACTTTATAGATAAGTTCTTGGGATCAAACACGGGACTACTCTGGACAGTGATGTGCGGAGAGGAAGATAGTACCTTAGAAACGGCTAAATATTACGACAGCCGTATATTTTTGAAAGAAAGAAGAAAAGAAAGGGAGTAAATAAGAAAGGATTAAATTCTGGACGAAAAGGAAGAGAAGTGGACCCTGCAAAAGAAGAGGTAACCCGAGGACCACTTCCTTCGAGCAGCGCCCACCCTATTACTGTATGGCAACCTTGACGCTGCTGAGAGCCGTCTTTCAAAATTCTCCGCTGTAACAGAAGAGGAACGATAAGCTTTCAGAGGGATAGAAGCTTATATCCCTTCCAAACCCACTGGAAGGTGGTCTCTGAAAGGATCAAGTACACGGATTATCGCAAGGTAAATTGACCGTGCCAGCAAGGGTAGGCAGAGCCAGCACAGATGACTGAATCCAATAGTACGCAGCGCTAGCAAATCGCTGATTCATGGATTCGTAAAGGATGAGTGTGTACGAAACCAGTCTAGAAAACAACACCCAGCAATTTAGATGGTTACCTGTGGACCTGGACCTACTCGGTTCCCGTCGTCTAGGATTCGATGCCATTGCATGCAAAGTCAGGTGGTCCCAAGTGCTCCTCTCATCGCCTCTAATGATCGGGTGAGGGCGAATACCGTACAGTAATTCGCCGCTATCACTGACTCCAGAGCCATATGGGTCACCGAATAAACCAGCTCGCTCTATCTATAACATGTGCTTGTTCCCTTGCAAATTTGAGGCATGCTCAAATTGATCTACTCACATAGAAAGGGTGAAAGTGCACTCAGGGGAGCCACTCCATTTGTTCCCCAATACTTGCTTCAAGAAAGAGTGAGTAGGCGCTGTCTAGAACCACTGATGAGATAGCAAGGAGGGCTCTCCCCCCTCCCGAGTACAGGATTTTCACCCCAAGGAGGTTATCGACAAATTGAGAAGGTAAATAATAACAGTTCCATTTATTGAGTTGACCATTGAGTACAGTTCGGATGACTTATACGGAAACTACGGTATCCTTCGAGAGACTAGCCTCACGATTAGGAGAACCGCTCTTGAAATGGACTAACATCAAGGCAGCTCGACCTCTCTGAAGGAAAGCACATAACGGACAAGAATGCCTCAGTGATTCGAGTTGAAGGCACGCCACTCTCAAGCAACCTATCAATGCCTTTCATTACGTCCTGTTGGGATATTGGATGCCGAATTCAATCTGAGCAGTAGTAGTGGTATTTTGCTGGAACGTCCAGTGCTTTTCAGGTAACAAGGGTAACAAGCGAAGGCGATCAGAATAAATCAAAATATTTCTATCTGTCATTGCCTCAAGGTCTATGAATTACTCAGGTGTATTTATAAGGCCTATTTCCCTTCAGTGCTAACCTTACTGTGCATGTATGCGCCGTGAGATACCGAATCATGGGGGAAGAGCCGCTGGTTTCTCCATATGAAATTCTTATTTCGACACTCATAAGACTGCTGTCATTTATGACCTATATTTCACGAGCCTTTTACAATTCCAAGCCTTTTACAAAAGTTTGGCACATGCTGGGTCGATTCGTGGCGCATATGAGTACTTGTGAGACTACACACAACTTACGTCAATACTATGCTCCTCTTTCGTAGCGCCAATAATGGGAACAAAAGTAGGTAAACCAACATGTGAATAATGCTAGAGAAAGCAAAGGGAAAGAAGGAAATTAAAAGGGAAGAACATGAAAGAAGGAAAAGCGAAGTAAGACAAGGGAAATGATCTCGACTCAGTATTTGCTCTGTTTTGTGGACAATTTTAAGGAAACTGTTTAAAAAGCGTGAGAACGCCTGCTTCCCTTATTATGGCAAGGTTGAAGCAGAATATTGGAAATTTTGTGAAACCACCGCAATATTGAGAGAAACGAATGAAGAACAATGAACTTCAGCACTATTGTGAATTTATGCTGGTACATTGCTGAACGATTCGACCGCTATGCGTGGATACTGAGGTGCAGAACCAGTTGATTCGCATTTTGTTACTGTGATCCCCTGCAGCTTAGCAATTGTAGAAATGTTATCGTAGTATTAACCGCCCACCCAACGCCAGGGCTCAGACGTTCTTGGGTTCGGCCGAGCATAAACGGAAAAATCGTCTTTCCATATCCCTTTTCAATGAAAATAATTGAATTAATTTTATTCGTGGGAAAAGTTTGAGAACACCCATCCAGGCAAATTCATTTATTTGGATTTTAGATCAAGATCCTTTTCCATTCAAACCCTTCTTGAGGTTTTGGATAATCCATGAGTACTGATCATTAGAACGGCCATTTGGGTCACGACACAGGTTCTAATGACTAAACAGAAATATGGGAACCTGAAAGTTTCAGCGTTTCAAAAAATGCTAACTGTTGTTCGAAACTCATCTTCACCACTAAACACCAGCACCAAACATCTCAATTAGAGTAACTCTCCCTTTAAGTTTCTGAGATCCAATCGGTTCGTAACAAACATCACGGTGAAATATTTATTTAATTTATTTTATACTACTCAACGTGACGCCTCTCGATTGTTGAGTCACCCAGACCCCCAAGCCATAAGCACCTGGAAATTGAAAAAAATTAAAAGTAAGGTGTAAGGCCAGCTTACGAGATCTGCCTCAAGCATCGTGCCATGTCGGCAACTAACCTTAATAAAATATCTTTTCATACAATTGTGCTAATTTTTAACAATTGTTGTAATCAGCATATCAAAATGCAGTAGACTTGACAAGCATGTAATTTCACATATCCAGGTTTGGCCATGGTGCCAATATCCTGTGGATGTAAGCACTTACTAACTTAGATGTACAGACTGAATCCAAAGGAGGACGTACGTAAACATATGCTCAGTGATTCAGTGTAACGCGCCATGAAATCAATTTGGACTGGATTAATGTCAGAACCATTCATTCGCTCAACCGAGGCCAGTGAAAGAGATCTGCCGATCAAAATCAGGATTAGCCGAGCTGAGATCCTTCGCCGGTGGTGGTCGTAATCCGTCTAATGGAGGGGACGGTAGCCTGTGCGGTAGGGGAGTGGAATTGTGACTCGCGCTGGATGCCGATGGATGTCGAGTGCACGGCGCATCCCGCGCGAGTCCAACCAGCGCCATGAGTTTTGATTTCCGTTCTCTGCATATGGAGTGCGAGTTTGAAGACATCAAGAGGCTCCCCGAACTGTTTGGAAAAAAAACAGGAAGGAATCCACAACATTGAGCATGGCTTTGCTGGTGAGGACGGCCTTCTGAAGATTCCTATAGAAGATGATTCCAGTCTAACTGTCCTATAGCAAGCAGTAGGACCAGAAGTAAATATATATCGAAATATTGTGGTTCCTGAAGATAAATAGAGGGCTGAAAAGCTGAACAGGTGACTTTCGCATGGGCTGACTGAAGCAGCAGCAACACCATCTCCCCAAGGGGTCGTTTCCACCGATTTACGCAGCAAAAACTGCTAGTATTCGATTTGCGTTGTCATCTACGGCGGAAAATAAACTCTTCACGATTACTAGAAAGCCAGCTCTCTAATAGCTGACCGCGATGAATCTTCAAAAAATTCCCCATAGCCGAAATTTCAGGAGATTAAGGTTGAGCTCAGCATTCGGCGGGTTTCCGCAGGGCTGATCCAACCCAGCTCTTGAAAACCAGGTGGATTTAACAAAACACCAATGTCTCTCCAGCATACCGATGACATGCTGTAGAAACATCAGGTTCATCATCAGAGAGAAGTAAACAAAGCCTCCTTCGTGCAGGTGCTCAGCCACACGTCCCATAAACGACCTCGCAGGCACTGAACAAACTGGCGCTTGGAGCTCCAATCCACATTTCTTGCTCATTAGAATTCTGCTTCACCAATGTCCCCATTCCCAGCCATCTCGATAGTGCTTGAGTAAGAAATGCTTCAGTGTTTAAACTGGTGTAAAAATGATGACGATATCATCGCCTACGCTGATTTCAATGTAGGAAGGAGATTTTAGTACGAATCAGAGTCAACCCTGCGTTGCGCAGTTTTCAGCTGCCACGTTGCGCAGTTTTGCCCGATTAGACACGTTCTCTCGCGCGAACATTCACCTCGCATGCTCGAGCCGTCTGTGTCTCCGCCCATACAGCGTGCGTTGAGTATCTGTGAACGTGCCGTTGCGAACTGCGCAATGCAGGGTTGATCTGGTACGAATCTTGTTGAAAAAGATCTAGTGCTTTCCACTACTTTTTGTTACGACAAAAAATGTTTAATTTGAGTGAAAATATGCTTCTCTGAAAATGGAGGTTACAAACCCGCATTACTTTCCGAACAACCTGATAAAACTACTCCACATGTCCATGTCCACGGTGAGTATTCGTGCTGACCAGGGAAGGATGACGGGTCCAAGTGGCCATGTACAATGAGACCTGCACTGATGGATGTGTTTTTGGACGCCGATCTCAAATCTGCTTTCAAATCTCCCAAACGATTTTCTGAAAGGAGTTATGAGGCAAAATAGCAGCAGTAGCGATCATCACGGGCAAGAGGTCGTAGGATTGATTCTCTAATGGGTGAATTGGTTACATATTTGTCCCCTGAGGTACATATTTTTATCTTCGAAACAGGAATATCGCATCTGTCCGCTGCAGAAACATCTGCTAAGGGTCGTGTGGGTTCCATGAGAAGTCGTTAGCAAGTAGCGCCCACACTTGTTGAAACTCCTAGCAAACTCTTGGTTCATATATAAACTATAGGCAAGCCTAGATCAAGTAGCTTAGTTGGGAGCTTTTCCAAGCATGTTCTCGCTAAAGGGAAATCCGCCAGGAATTGGATCCTCCGACCTATCGCCCGTTAGCTCGAACCACTACCGTGCTCCATTTTACTTCACACCTCCCTATAGAAACTAGGATGGCAGAATTGGAAAGCAAATTCCAGATCAGCACTCAAAACAGATCCAGCAGTGTAGCCTCATTGCACACGGCCACATGGCCCCATCACCCTTTCCTGATGTGCCCACATCCTGCTTTTATTTTATGGTTCCGTATCTACAGAAGTTCTGCGACCTTGTCCAGAGAATCGTATTGCAGATATGGAGTACAGATTTGACGATCAATGATAGCGTTCGAAGAGGCCAAGGTGGAGCTTTGTTCGAGGGCTCATGAAATGATCCTGCCAGCATGTGCGTATTCACTGACCTACTGTTGTTAGGGGTAGAAAATACCTAATTGTTAGGGGTAGGGAACACCTAACATCCGAAAATTCAGTTTCTGATTCCATGCGTGTGCTTCGTGCCCGTCTAGGAGTGGCATTATCCCTAGCGCTATCCGCCTATTGACTTCTAAACAAAGACTGACGAACACTGAAGACATTTCTGTTCAAGTACAACCACAACTGGGCCTACATTTATGATTCATTCTATAGCTGACCTGATCCTCTATCAGTCGGCCTTCGAAACGTACATAACTCCCACATTGGGACAGTACCCTCATCGCCTTCCTGCAACGGATGGACGTGCTGTCAACAAGCGGAACTGAGATCTTCGACATTGGTGAATTTGACGTCCTCTCTTCGCGTATAATACGGGTTCAAGTTATTCTTAGCATTAGATTATGTGAATGTGTACTGTACAGGAACCTCCTAATTTGCATTTGTAGACATCTCTGCTTTTCAAAATTTAGTCCTGGACATTCATCTTTTATCTCGTCTGCTGCCTAGCTGGTTCACTTTCAATGTTCTGTGTTCCCTAGTTTTACTGGTGCTAACCACAAGATGTGAATTAATGTAGCGCACCTGAGCGTGCAATAGATAAATAAATACTGAGAAGGTACTTAAAGCTCCCAAATGAGCTTTTGGGTTTAAATGCGCAGACATCGCTTTCAAGTTGCTAGGGACAGTTTATTCTGCAATTAATGCTTATGCTTTCCAAAGGGGCCAAAAGTGTGCACTTGCCGTCCTGCTGGCTGTCTTTTGGGTTCCCATGATAGAAAAAGAAGAAAACCGAATTCATCGTGTATAGCTTGCGCTCGAATACCCTTTTGATGCTAGAAAGTCGCTCGATGAAACGGCGAAACTTCTGGATTTGCGATAATCGACAACGTATCAGTGCTTAGCGGCGCCGACTGTCCCCATAGCCATCGACGGTGAGAAACGACGGCGCTACTGAGAGCGCACTGGCGCTCGTGGTCCAGTGCAATCAAACCAGAAACCACCTGATGCCCCACCCTTTGCTAGTCGGTTGAAACAAGCGAGCTTCCTGCCACTGTTTCTTCACTCTAAATTAAGTAGCTACGTTAATTTCAATCAACTTTTTTGCATGTGTTTTACAAACCGTATCTGAACTACTGTACATATGTTTTTAGGGTACTGTAGGTGTATAGTGTGATGCGCGGTAGTATTAAGTCATTGATTGTTTTGCTGGATGTTGTCCTTCAGAATAACGTGGCCGTGATCCACCAGCTTCCAATTTATTGTGACAGGCCATCTTCTTGTATACCTTCTTGGTCTCCAGTACTGATTCTGGAGGATTGCCTTCACACTCGTTTCAAAAAACCCAATGTAACTGATGTAAAAATACTCCCAACTGTGCGAGTCGCGTGGCAGATCACTCTGTAGTCTCAGATGAAATGGTCCATAATTGTATAAGACCTGCCAAATCTTCCAGCAGTCTGCCCTTCTAGCCTACATTGCTTTTGGAAACTCTACTGCAACTATCTGTCCGTCTCTGGGATTTTTCACCACTCTCGTAGTTCAGTCGTAGTGTCTTTTCTTTCTGGCAATCTTTTTTTCTGCTTCGCTATGAAAACATCGCAATCGGAGTGTAACTTTGGTTTCTTTCCTGCCATTTTAAGTCTTACAGGGTGCGCAAAAAGTACTGATAGTAAAATAAATTTCCACCTTGACGTCATAAATAGAAGTATTGTTAAAATTCTAGGTCTCATCCAGTAAGAGGGGGCATTACCGTGCACATTCTGTTCTAATGTCAATTTTTCTCAGAGAGTTCTTTGAAATTATGAACTCTTATCGCCCTTATTCTTACGCTATTCCCTCGGACCGCTTACATGCTATACAGTTTTTTGTACTTTACGGCGCCAAGAACCTATCATGAGTTGAGGGATGAGGATTTAGGAGGACTAGGGCTAGAAGATCGAGAAACTCAGAGGGAAATGAAAGTACCCAACACACCCGGAGGATCTCCCTCCATTCTGTGGCTTAGTCTTCTTCGTTTCAAAATAAGGAGTTGGTCGTGTTTTTGAATGAGTTGGCGGCTTGAACCGCAAGGCCTCCCCTCCCCCTTATTGGGTGAGACCCATAATTTTTATTAAAACCTCGACGACAGTGCGGCAACTATGTATGCCGCCATTTTTGCACCTCGTCGGGCACTGTGGCAACCGCGTATGCCACGTCCATTACATTTGTTTTTTGCGCTTATGACCTATTTTTTCCCAAGTGTTTTGTGCTGGTTTTATCGGCTATACACAAACATAACCAAGAACCACGTGGCTTAAAGAACACCCAAATATTCTTCAGTTCGACAGAGGTTTTCCAGAGCTGACGGAAATATCCGTTTAGTTCATTCCTCATTTTCCTTTTACTGACGCGAACATGTAGATAAAAAAGGAGAATGGAAGTGAATGCAAATCTATTTGTATGGCAAATTAAGTGTTGAAACAACCTCGTAGAAAATAATTTTAAAAGCACTAATGAAAAAGTAAGTAAAATTTGCCTTTCCATTTCCATAACACGTCATTTTGGTTGAACTTCTATAACTGTTACTCATGGTAAGTTACCACATCGAAAATTATTGTAAACACTTTGTAATCTATTTATTATTTACAGCGCAAAATCCACCGATTTCATGTGAGGCGACGGCGCTCGCAGAATCGCTCTCGTTCCACGCGGTCAAAAAAGCCAAAACGCGCGATGTCGTCAACGTGTTAAATAATAACAACTAAGAACTATTGGGGCGGCAGTGGTGTAGTGGGAAGTGGCACGCTTACGACGCGAGCGGCCCGGGGATCAAATCCTGGGTCGTGAGTCGCCCGGGTCAACCGAGCCTTCCATCCCTTCGGGGTCGGCTAATTGGTAACAGACTTGACTGGGAGAATAAATAACAGCTGACTTGTACATCGGCTGGGCCCCGCAAGTCATTCTATAGGCCACATCGCATTCAAATGCCACTACGAATGTACAAATGGAAGCAGAATGCGTGCCGCATCCCAAGACGGGATTATCAACAGCAAAAGCTTATCCTTGAAGCTTTTAGCTTTGAGTAACAAATGATACTCTATTCATCTCTCGATTCAGTCTCCTTTTGCCTTTATACACTCACGGAGAGGGCCCGTGAAGGCATCCACGGGCAAGTAGTCGGCACCAAATCTGCTCTTTTCACGGGTCAGAGAAAAAACGGGGGTCAGAGCCAGAACGAGCACGATCAACTGCACTTTCAGTAGCTTCAAAAAGTTTACTTGGTTGGTCCTCTGTTACCCATATGTAGATTTACAGGGGTGCGGACAATCTTCTTTGACTTCATTTCAGCACAAAGAAGGTCCACACTCGAACTGCACTTTGGATTAGCAGCACTTTATTACGTGTAACCCAACAAATACTGAGACTACTATATTCAGACTATAAAGACCAAACATGCACGAAAATAATATCGCACCATTTAAAAACGCCCAAAACACATTAAGGAAACAAACAATTTTTTCTTCGCACCCTTTTGGTTTGATGCAATTCGCTCGGTCGAACTCAGTTCCCGCCTTACTTTGACAAGGCTCTTGGTCCCTCCCATTCTGTGTTTGCCTGAAAAGTGTCGTTCTCAGGAGTATTCATCAATACTCCTTTGTGTGACATCGAATTTCTATTGAAGCTGTAGTCCACCTGGCCGACAACTGGACGAATTTGGATGTGCCTGTCGATGTTCCGAACAGATAATGTGCGTCCATTTATCGTTGAATTGGGTAGAGCGGAAGCTCGAAGTCGGACACTAATCGTAATTTGATTTCATGTGAAAAGATTAGGATCAAGCTTCATCTGTGGCATCTACTTAATATTATAATTTAAAAAAGTTTTGGTGCGACACAAATGAGATGGGCACACCGTATTTTTGGATGCAGTAGGTGCAAAATGGATGTACTAAGTGACGACTGCTGCTCTACCAGACGTGACAAGACGCTATGAAGTGACTTACACATTCTAGCTTTTCACGCATGTCAAGTGACTGCCCTCACCCCTCCCCTCCTCCCCCACCCAAATAGAACAGCTACACTACCCCTGACTCAAGAATTCCCTCAATTCCCGTCAGGCCATATTAGTGGGCAGAAGTCCTAACTCACACACATCTCGCCCCTGCCGTATTCGAGAAATACGACAAGCCCATCCCACTTGTATTGCACAAAAGCTTTTGTCAGTTTTCGTAGTGAAGTTCTGCAGACCTCATGTGATCGTTGGCAGTGACCTTTAATTGAGAGCAGCATGAGACTTTGTAGCGAAACATTGCTGAGGTGTGGATTTGAAATTTTTTCCATCTTTTTTGTTTCCGCCGTTCCACGTTTATATCGAAATCCATGCCATCAGAATGGAGCTTAACCCTTTCCGGACCGCGCACTTTTGTCGTGGCGGGCGCGCATAAATAAATATATTGGACCTATATTTCCACTGAAATCACTACTTTGTCCCGTTTTGTATTTTTCATGATTAAGAGGACCTGTCTAGTGAATATGACAGAAAACTGTTGCATAATGATAGGGCCATAAAAGGCAGAAATGAAAACTGCTCGAAATAAGTTGTAATGGGGGAAAAGGGAGCGGGAAGTGTCCGAAACGTTTGAGTTTAATCGCATCAGATAAGACATGCAGGTAGTGTCATAAATTCTGTTATATGAAGAGTTTTAAAATGATTTATAACTGTTTTTGCTGGGCTCAAAGTGGACATCCATTTAGTATTTAGTTATTTTAGGGACCAGTTTGAGGTTGAAGTCTAGGTTTTTTCGTACGTACGACATGAGTATCTTACATGGATATGTGACAACGTAAAAGTTTTTGTCGAAAAACCTTATCCTCGGGAAAATGGTCCCTGACACCCCATGGGTGTCAGGCGGTCCGGAAAGGGTTAAAACTAGAATGGGGAAAGAGGCCGCCTTTTGCTTACTAAATTGCTCAATTTTAAAGCTAACATTGGCTTTTTCGGTGGTGAGTGGACATTTCGTTACTGATTTTGACTCGTCCTTGGCAAATAGTCATCAAAGTCACCGCGTTGCCAAGATGTTTGAATTGTGAGCACTGTAGAAATTAGTTTTCCTGGTGTTTGTCGTGTTATTGTCATCGCTTTTAGCATCGGTGAGTTCTAAACGGGTTCTAGAGATTTTGGCGCATTCTAAAGCCGCTGCAAGTGCTTTGGTGCAGAAAAGCGCTTGAGATTGCGTCATTAATCTCTCAGCATGAGAACTGCTTATCATGATAGCATATCCCGCCTTTGCCTTTCCCACTGATCGCTGAACATTGTGGAGAGATATCTAATATATTATCGCCCTGTCGGCGCTGTCTAGCTTGTCTGTATAGGTGAGCTTAACGGCAGCGGGCATTCCGGGAATTTCAAGCAGCCCGGTTATTCTGACACTCAAATAGAGTTCGAAAGCGGAATCAGAAGACGATGTGATAGTCTTCAATTTCTGAATTACACCAACATTTCGATTTTACTTACTTACCCATAGATGATGCAGTGGTAGGTGGCGTATCTTCACATGTTCGCGGTAGTTTGGTCAAACGGATCGAATTCATATACTGAACAACATCAACGCCCATGTCCTTCCACCCAGGGGTATCGCGGGGTCACCATGATCCCACTCCTAATGGATGTTATCTTATGGTATTAGATCTCATATGGCCCCTGTTCTATCCTTCCGTGCCCATGTGTCCTTGTGGTTGTATAGGTACCCCTATTTCGGAAAACGAGAAGAACATTCATTTTTTCCACATTCGAGTGCAGACCATTCACTACAAGTAGAGATGGTCAAAAAATGAGGACTTTAGAATCCGAAAAGCCACTTCTTCCTTGGGCGTCGTCTTTTGTGATGTGTGGTATGTATTCAAGCTCTTCCCGTTTTCCAAATTAGAGGGTAGATTTTGATAACATTCAGTTTCACTGCTATTTCTAAAATCTGTTGATGCAAAATTGGAGGGACAGGGGTGCATAGGAATTCAACGCTACCTCAACCAAATACGAGCCCCCTACCGTTGTCTTATAAAACTCGCTTACGGTCCATCTGGCTAGCGTTCAACCGACGGTTGACCCAGTTTCATACCTCCACCTAAGGAGCTGGTCAAATTTCTATGAACTTTACGGAATCCGTTGTTTTGCATGGATCCGTAAAGTTCATAGCAAAGGCCGAATTTCAGTTTTGAGACTGTAGTTGCAGTAGTTCCATTTTTCTTCAATCGTCGTCAATTTTTTTCTTCTTTTTTTCTCTTTTAACCACTGGTGATTATGTTGAACAGGCAATCGAGATGGACCAGTTGAAAAACGAACTGCCAGCTCGAGCAGAGAAGCGTTTTGATAGTGCTTGGCCAGAGCGTAAATCATTCTCGAGGTAAATAATCTAAGAGACCGCGCCCACGCTCATCAAATCAAATCTTCACTCTTCATAAAATCTGGCGTTCGTAAATGTTAAGTTACGATTCAGGACATAAGGTCTCTAAGGCCGATGTCAGACTTTGCAAATCGCGCGATTCGCTAGCGTCTGCGTACGCGTCGCGGCGAGTGAGTACCTCTAATGGCTGGTACCGCAACGCGACCGCGGACGCTAGCGAATCGCGCGATTCGCAAAGTCTGACATCGGCCTAAGACTTCGGCGAAATTTGTAATAGAATGGCCACGGGATGCTTCCAGCAATTCGGCCGCATAGCTCTTCCACTTCAGTGGCTTGGTGTCACATTACATGGCGTTTCGAAGATGTTTGAAATGTTGTCTGGAATGTTTTTCAGTAAGCAACATCAACGTAGCAATAGAAAGGAACAGAAAGCAGCTTAGGCTTTTTTTCTTGCTACTGTCTATAACTTGTGAGCACATGAACATCATTATAGCGAAGTTTTGGAGCTATTCGATCGCAAATTGAGAAAATAGAAAGCTTTGAAGATTGGCACATCTTCTTAGTTTTTTTTAGCCTTTGTCAAAACTATGTCGAAACTATTCTAAATTTCTTAATTATGCGATTATGTTTATGATCTTGTACAAGTACATATCTAACGTTTTTGATGAAAAATTGAATATATGGCAAGAATTCTAGAAATGATAGACACTTTCTAGCAGCTTAATGAGACCAGCGCCAATTCATTGTTGTACCGGTGCACAAATACTTGTAATGTTAACAGCAACATACAATAAAATGGTTCGTCATAATTTGGAAGAGGAAGTTCGCCTGAAGTAATGACATCAGTGGGTAGTGGAAACATGCTGTTGCAACGGTAATGCAGACATTTGAATGTGATCGTGGCAACTGCCACCGTCAGCGCCGAAAGGGTTAAGCTACCGCGATAAAAAGTGGTGCTGAGCCGCTTAAATTACCATTAACCGATAGTGAATAAATTTGGGGTTATTGTGTATGCAGTAGGACAAAGCACCCTCGACAAGTAATTGAGAGAATCTTCTAAGTCGATCTCCCGTTTCGTTGTATGATTAGAAGTTCAAGCCTGAGGAAGACTGGTTTCATTAAATAGACGGAACGGGTCATCACCGTCATCAGGATATATGTCTGTCGCAGCGCTGTCAGGGAATTCACTACTTCCTGGTAGACCGAATAAAGGTGGCACGGGTGGGCCATGTCTCAAGAATTACAAAACATAGTGGAGTCCTGCCCACAGCGGGCTTGGCGTGCATCGAAATTAGCGGCATTTACGGCTAAACTTTCAAATTTGACTCCAAACAGCCCAGAGACCGATAAGAAATGGGTAATGACGTGCACATATGGGCCAGATTGAGTTTGGAGGATTCAGTCATTCGGAAGACGAAGTCAGGGTGAAGGTGCCAGTGGTGCTAGGAGAAGAAAAATCATGAGAAAAGGCCCCAAACCTCAGAAATAAGACCTCCTCTCTGCCAGTTGATTTCCACGTGATGCTCATCTCACAGTGCTGCCCTCTCTGACGCTAACGCTCTCTTTGCTGAAGGGCGGAAGTCAGTTGTGAGAGAGTGGGCATTCCGCAGCACGAGCGGAGCGGTATGACCTTGCTGGACCGTTAGGGCCCACTCTTCGTTTAACGCGCATCTTTCCGCGCCCTTAGACCGATGTCAGACTTTGCGAATCGCTGTTCGCTAGCGTCCGCAGTTGCGTGCGGTAGCAGCCAATCGCCGGCCGCGAAGCGACCGCGCACGCTAACGAATCGCCCGATTCGCAAAATCTGACATCTGCTTTGGGGATCCCGCTTGCCTTCTGTCTCATTACATTTTCTTTTCTTCTACCTCCGACCTTATCGTGGGATTTTCAGTTAATTCTGACTGAATACAGTTCCAATAGGCTAAACGCGTACCTCATCTCGGTAAACACTCGGCATCATAAGCATCTCCCCATTGAAAGCTAAATCCCGTTCCGAATTCGAAATTTCCCTCCACACTTCTTAAACATTAACAAGTTTCGGTAAGTAATTTTACAGATTGAAAAGAGCACCAGACATGAAAACATGGGCTGAGCTGGGTTTTAGGAATAATCTTATGCGTACTCATTACACTGTAAGGTCGGCTTGGAATCAAAGTCGATTCGGCAGCGAAGCGAATAAAATGCGCCTTAATTGGTTAAGATTTCGTTGGCTTGAGGAGCGTCGTGGAAATAGCTGCCTGCCGCTTGTCTGGGTGACGAAAGGTTCCGGTCGGTCGCTCGCAGACGACAACGATTCGACCTTGAATGAGGCAATCCTATGGAAGGCGAATATTCGGAAATCGCATCCCAATCCTCCCTTTCACTTCGCAACGATCCGAACGTGTTTTTTTCCTTTTTTGATGTCAATCAGATGTCGTAGGTGTGGCCGTTTTGAGTTTGTCTGGCGAAAACTCGATGCGATGCGAAGATGAGTGCCAGTGGCGCTCGATTTGGAACCGCCTTATCGAGGATCATGAGAGCCGACTTTTTTCGATGTTTCACGACTAAAAAAACTTGCAAAGAGGCTGAAAACCTATTAGACGATGAGTAAAGCACCTATGCCGGAAAAGGCGGAGCTACAGACGATATGAGGGAATGATCTCGCCAAACTTTCATTCCTAATCCCTTCCTAGTCTGGAGAGGTCACTTTCGTCTAACGTCGCCTTTACTTCTACAGCGACTGTGAATTCGTGTTGGAAGTGTTAGATTCTTGCCTCAACATCGTGAGAGGCTCCTTCCAAGCGCTTCCGCTCTTTCTATCTATTCTAGCTTATAGATTTCATGACCAATTCTTTTCGGAGCTGAAATATCCACAGTCCACGCGGCTCCAGCTCGACTTCAGAGCAGAACTCCCCTATGCTTTTTCATCCAAACCCGTCTGTTATGCATGAGCCCTCCCGAAATATTCTTTCACTTACCTTTGCCGCTCATATGATAAGTAAGCAGGAAAATCGTAAAATGCAACTGTCATTGTTGAAATTAGCCGAGGTGAAATTCGTCGGCCGAACCCTATTCATCCCAGACTTCTGAAAATTATTTTCCAATTCAAGCTTCTTCTCCTGCGGAGCGCTTTCGAATTTTGGAATAGAATTCTCCATTTTTCTGTCAGCTCTGACTTTACGAAAGAGAATCTTTATATCTCATTAGCCACGTTGCTTAAATTTGTTCCGAAAAGTTCTAAGCGTATTCATGTCGCTCAGTGAAAACCACTCCTGGCTAGAAGTGTTATACCAGCCGTTATTCGAAAGGAGTGGGAGTCATTGAAGCCTAAGAACGTCGTACTACAGGATTACATCCTGTGCCTCACATTTAGGGCTAGAATCATGTTAATGAGATAAAAATACTTTCAAAGTACTTCGCATTCCTGTCCGAGACCAGTTTCTGAGAAGTTTCGCCTCTAATCACAGCTTCTACATTTGTGAACTGGCCGATACGCAACATAACTAGAACCGTGCGATTTTTTGATGGCCCTTCACTGCCATATAATCTTCCTGTCGCTGTCACAATTACCTGGCCTCTTTGCTCTCTTCTACTCTTCACATTCGTTCCAGTATATGACCCATTTACTGGCTCCTCATTGGTCACAGTATTCGTAACATGTTCACTAGGCATGTGTGCACAAGTGTGTGCACGTGTCCATATCGTGCACGTGCCTCTCTCGCTAGACACCTCCTTATAGAAGAACAGCGCGAGTAGGTATTCTCCTTTCAATGCCATGTGCGCAGCCTCCGTTCAGAAATGACATGCACGTAGGAAGCACTTGGGTGCGCTTTCATGGCTGAACTGGCCGCTCGTGGAAGCCTCGAATGCTTCTGTGGTTTTACGCACGTTCTATCGAATTCCAGATGCTTCTTTTCTCATGACGCTTACCTACGTGGACGTTGCCTGCTTGATTTTGCCCCTATCAGGGTGCATTTTACCAGTGTCATATAAATTACTAATGCCGAGCACTTCTGTTTCTGGTATCTGTAATTAATCGAGTGTATTCGTAACTTTTTTTTCAGTTTGTTGGATGAAAGAAATTGCTCGAATACCATGATGCACTCCATTAAAGGCAAAGTTCGGGCTCAGACCCGCCCAAGCCGTCACCATGGCTAGAAGTGCTGGGTATGCAAGTTTCAAGGTAGCGCCACCTTTCTTCATCAAATCGCGTCACTAGGACCCTATGCGCCATGGACTTTTAAGAGACTCCACCAAGCTTAACATGGTCCGCCACCATTCGATATCTTGTCTGCGTCGCTGCGTTGATCTGCATGCTCTCTCCTCTCGGACTTCTCTACCACTCTCCGCGCTCACACTATCTCTCATCTCCCTGCCTGGCTTTTGAACTTCTCCACAGCAGAGGGCAACATGCTCTGTGTAGCAGCAAAATGCTTTGTGTATTTCAGAATTTTCTTTCCTTTTTTCTCCATTGACAGTCCACCTCCTATCCCTACTTTCACGTCTAAGTGGAATCAAGTCATCAGTTTAAACCTGATTCTTTAATGTGGCCCAGACTGGTGGGATACGTGATGTTAGTGGGGTAAAATTGTAGTTACTCAAGGATCCTCGATAATCAGAAGCGAGTGCGGAAGTGAGAGTATAGGTTTATCCACCATAGCCGGCAAACTGTGCGCCCATGGTGCACGCCTCAGCCCAATGCGATTACGCATTCTCCATGATCGTGTCATTCACTAAACGACCTTCGAGATGGTCCCTAATTGTGGAAAACCCTGACAGATGTAGCTCGCACAACGCAATGGTGGCCCATCGACTCTGCCTATCAAACTGGTTGCCCAACTCCCTGGAATCCTATGCATGCCGATTCGAAGGGGTATGAAGATTTAAGGATACAAACCCATGTTTAAAGTGAAGATACCTGGTATCTAATAACTTTAACACGTTAAGAGCCTCCTGTGCGCTCCACAAACGAGGGAAATCTGTTTTTGACCTTCTCTTCTCTCTGTCTCTCTACCTTTTCCGTAAACTACAACGCATTGAGCAATATTCAAGAAGGCCCAACAATTTGAAGCTACCCTGTGAAAAACGAGACCACAGCATTTTGTTACATATGATGCGGGAATAGATAGTGGGAAATGGGATCAACTTCAGTTCGAATTTTATTCAGGCTAGTGAGTACGCCAGGGCAGAGGTGGTGTAGTGGCAAGTGGCATGCTTACCACACGTGCGGTTAGGAGATCGAACCCTGGGTCGTGCTCCGCCAGGGCCAACCATGCCTTCCATCTCTCCAGGGTCCGTAACTTGGTACCAGACTTGTCTGGGAAATAAAAACACTGACTTGTACATCGGCGGACCCCGCAAGTCATTGTATAGGCCACATCCCATTCAAACACACTACGAATGTACAAATGGAAGTAGAATTCGTGCCGCGTCCCTGACGGGATTGATCAATGCCAAAAAGCTTTGAAAGCTTCATCAAGTACGCCACCTATTCGAAGCTGCTAACTGCTGCCAGAATTGTGTGGGAAAATAAGAAACACTGGAGGTACGTCGGCCGCGCACGACGTGACAAGGTCGCTTTCAGAATGGCGCTACGCTTTGTAATGGTTATGATTACGGTTTATTATCGTCTGTCCAGTTGATGGACATCGAAGCAGTTAGTATTGTATGCCAAAAAAAGCAATAGCCAAGCATTAGTTCTGCCAGAGATAGACCGCAAAATTGGGATATTCTTCGTTCCTTCGCGACAAAATCATTGCAGGAGGTCATTGGACAAACACTTCAACCTGGCGCGTTCTCAGAACACGTAAAACTTATGGTAACAATTTTGGATCAACCCGGTGTAGCTACCTACAATGCAGTATTCTTACACCACCAACAATGGGCAACAACAAGGAAAAGAATCAGACGCACTAAAAAAGGCTCCCCTTCTTTAGCGCTCCAAGTTAGACAGCGTGAAAGAAAGCGAAGCGTATGTAAGCGAAATGGAAGGTCATCTGTGGTTCTCGATCAGTGGGGATACTTGTGGATAGTGTGCCACTTTTAGTGAATAATTGTCGTTTTTTGCTCCGCTTTTCGTTTGCTCGTTTGGTAGGATTCATTAACAATGATCATTCTCTGACTTTTCCTACTTTTGTACTTCTTGAACCACTTTTATGGCGGAGGGTGTGGTAGCAGGGCTTTTTATGAACAGTTTAAGGGGAGAATTGAACAACCTTTTCATAGTTGGGCTTTTGAAGAGGGTCGGTTCATGGACTTCGGCCTTTGGGGGAGGGAGGGGGGGGGGGGGTCGTATTTCCAAATTTTCCTCGACAGTTCGCTTGATCCTGGGTGGAACCATGTGCACAACCAACGCCATAGCGTCTTAGCCTGGAAATTTCGTGTCACGAGTTCGGTACTGCCCGCATGCTTGTCAACCGCGCTACGGCTTCACTCCAATGAATTTAGCCCGAATGCCTTCAAACAACACTGGGTCAGAAAGACTGTTCAATACTGTTTTACTATTCTCGGTGCTATCGCAACATGCGGGAACATCCTAAGAAGTCCAAGAGGGACCAGGGACTCCGGGAAAAATGATAATGGCGCGCATTGGTGTCTCTCTTCCCCTGCATAAGGGTTAGTTGCGTTTTTACCAAAAAAATATATGTTTCATGCGGTTTCAACTGTATTGCCATTACAATCCCCTGTATATCACGATAGCGCTAGTCTCTTTTCGAAACTGTCGATTAAGGCATCCAAAGTCTTTTGAGTGGCCCTTTTTCTTGCTTTCGTCATAAGCAAGTCAGTTAGAAGAAGATCTTATATTGAGCTGCTCTGCCCTTTCTTCGCTACGGGGGCCACCGGTTACCCAACCGTGCTTCACGTTTGAAAGTACTGATATTCTATGCCTTCAACGGCTTCTAAAAAGTAGTCGCCATTAGTCTAAAAGGGGGGCTTTTGACTTTGGCTGATCGTCATTTCCAAACTGGATGAACATCATTTTTTCCCCTTGACACATCACACGTCACCGTTCGCGCACCACTCAAACGCGTTTGCTTTAAGGCAGGGTTGGCTCGACGAAAAAAGTCTCAAGACAGATAGGAATAATAAGAAGACTCTTCAGTATCAGGGAACCAGGTGGAATATCGTGCTGGCGTCCACATCAACGTCTTCTGAGTAATGATGTTCTAGCGTAATGTGTTTTTTGCCAATGGGCAGCAGCAACCAGCAACCATTAACAGAATCGACTTGTTATTTTGAAAATTGACCGTTTTTGTTTCCAACTTTGTTTTTTGTCTTCACTGGATTCTCTTCTAAAACTTAATAAAGCATATCAGCTTTGAGTTGAACAATTTGCGTCCCACTGCAGCAACCATGAAATGCCTCTATGTTCAGTAAGTCTCCAGTTCTGGACAACCAGCTTTTGGACGTTTGCACAATACATGGAAATGAATACGGAAGCTCTGATAATTGTCAATCTATTTCCGATGTGTGACATGGTTTCCACTTGCAAGAATCGCAGTGCCATTGAATGAGAATGAAGAGAGCCTCAACTTGCGCCCAAGCTAAATTAAAGATGGGCTTCATGATAGAAATGGATCCTATTACATCAAAGTAGAGGCGATAAGTGGTGCAGAATGAAGAAAAAACTATGAGAAACGGCACAAAACCCTAGAAATGGGACCGATTCATTGCATGTTGATATCCGCATTGATGCGAATCTCATCAGTGCTGTCATCTTCAACGACTAGAGTCAGACGGGATGAAATCAAATGGGCTCTGTTCATCATATGACCCACTTAGTCCCACCTGGTTCTACCCCAGTTTACCTACGTGCCTACTAATCAATACGGGACCATATATCAATGGATATAGAATCCACGGTTTTTATTGAAACAGTTCGATGACATGAATGTTTCTAAGAGGAAAACGGCCCGGAATATAGTCACCTCTCGCGTTCCTCAAGAAAAACAGTGTAGCTGACTCAAGAGAAGCTGGACGATTCACTGCAGGCCGGAATCATTGCTATAGGTGAATATAAGATCCCCGCGTAGGTGAATTTTGAGACATCAAAAACTCCTTCCGTAGTGTTCTTCTGTAGATCTCCTTGTAAATCTCCACAAGTAGGTGTTCCGGGAGGAAGTTCGTTCTGTTGCGTTTAAAAAGTTCGCTCAGCTTTGAAGTGACTGGCCATTGCGCCTCTTTGATCATAATGGGGAACCATTTCTTTTTCTGTCGATCAGAATGTCGAATATGCAAAAATTGCGGCATTCGGCATGCGCCATCAACACCTTGACTTATCATCTCAACCATGAAGACAGGTTTATAGCTGAAACTGGCCGTCTTTATGGCGCAACTGATTCCAGCGGCATTTCATTGTGGATCACATGAAAACCAGCGGACCAGATTTTTGTGTGAACATCGCCGATAATCGTGATTCGTGAGGAAATTACGCCAATATCTCGATTTCTGGTCAGACCGCAATGTTGTAAAAAGGATTCGGTGTCAGATCTTGTTCGTTTTGCGCTTAAGTCTAACATGAAAAGCGACTGGACTTAAAAGACTTAAAAAACGAGCTGGTCTTGGCGAAGCTTTTAGCACAATGAATAGAAGTCTTTGCTGTGAGTTACTTTTTGATAGTGCGGGATCTCGTAGATTAAGCCCCACCATAAAATGACAAGGCCTCATAGGATTCATGGTGACCTTATCCTGGGTGAAGCTGTGGCACCATCTATTTCGGAAAACGAAAAGGGTGCAGACCACACACTATAAAATACGACGGTCAAGAAGGAAATGGCTTTTTTCCGTTCTTTTTCCTTTGCCGTCGTAAATTGTGACATGTAGTCTGCACTAGACGCTCTTCTCGTTCTTTGAAACCCTCCTAGGGGATAGATCCTTAGTGGATTGTGTCTGAGCCGCAAGCACGGCTCACTCCTGAGGATTTCATTGCCGCTAAACATTCATTTATTGATGAGTGGATCTAAATTCGACACCATGGCTTCGGCTGAATGGTTGCGCGATCCAGGCGTATAATTAATGAAGTCAGAGGATTGTTCGATTTCACGTCGCGATATGGCGCTAGCGCTAACATAAGCCGATATCGATCTCATACGATATTCGATCTGATTAAGATGGCTATCATGACGTCTTCACCTCTTGTTCTATATTATAGAACAACTTTTTGATCTCGCAGTTGCAAATCTTGATGCTCGGTTCACGCTGAATTCGTGGGATGTTGATCGGTTCACCCATTCTGGTCACCTCCAATCATTTAGAACGCTCTGATTCGGTCGTAGCGGCTTTAAGGGAACCTAGGCCTCAACCTAAACTTCGATGATCGCGCAGCTCTGGTTACCCGATCAATAGAAACAAATGAACTTACTATGAAGTCTGAGATCCACCATTGCCGCATTTCTCCGCACTTCAAAACTCGCCGGTTCTATTCTCATTGCTCTCCTCAACCAATGTCTTTTTCTGCCATGTTACTATTTTACTCAAATACAAATATGTTAGCCACAATGACTCAACGCCGCCACTTTTGCATAGTATGTAATGTCAATGGGCGGAAGTGGTGTAGTGGCAAGTGGCACGCTTACCACGCGAGCGGTCCGGTGATCGAATCTTGGGTCGTGAGTCTCCCGGGCCAACCAAGCCTTCCATCCCTCCGGGATCGGTTAATTGGTATAAGACTTGTCTGGGAGGATAAAAACTCTGACTTGAATATCGGCTGGCCCCTGCAAGTCATTGTATGGGCCACATCGCATTCAAAATCCACTACGAATGTGCAAATGAAAAAAGAATGCGTGCCGCATGCTGCATAAAGTAATTGCAATCAACGGCAAACTGCTATCTTCTATTTTATGTACTTTCAATAAAGGACAAAGTTATTGCGCAGCCGAGGTCATCGATTTGTCAATTTATCCATAACGACGTTGACGGCAACTGCGCCGTTTTAGGCTTCTTTGACCGCGTGGCGACCGGCGCGCGAATCTGCGAGCTGCCGCCGCCTCAGTCCATCAGGGCCCAATTTGCATGTTAATATGAAAAAACATGATGTGATACAAAAGATAATTAGTCTCTTTCAAGTGCCGTAGAACGCCTCGCAGAGAGTATATGTAGGTGAAAATTGTTTGATAAGTCGGACTAAAATGACAAGGTGAAAAAGCAAAATTGTGCAGAAATCAGCTGCAATGAACGTCAAAGGCCATTTGCACCGATTATGCAATTGCCAAAGTACATATCTGTCATACTTGAGGTTCCGTGTTGACTTACACTACCCTTTAAATATTCACATTCCGGAAAAGAAAATGTTGAACCAAAAATCCCACTGGTTGAGCTATTTCGTTCGTCGAAAACCTCCGCTAGATTTGCAGCACACGGCTGCCCCACCTAAGCAGCTACTTATTTTTCTATCTATGTTAGTGTTTTTCCATGAATAATACAAGATGCTCTAAAAAATAATCGAACGGTGTGCGAGAAAAAGAATGAATGCTTGCGGTGCAGGACACTATGCCGCCGTGTCCGTTGTGGTCTGCAAAGTGCAGGACGTATGTGTCTTGCCTGTCGTCAACGTTTTAAGAAGTTCATGAAGCCCGATTTCAATTACTAAGTATACGGTAAGTTATAAAACCAAAATGCAAAACCAATGCAACCAAGTCGTAGCTCAAACTTAACCTGTACAGAACCTCTTCCATTGCTTTTTAACTTGGTGCATTTCAAACTATGCCAGGCTTTTGGTGAATTTTTATCTGGGAATGGAAGACAACATGTGCTGCAATCTTGCAATACAAACATCTGAAAACAACGTTTAGATCTTTGAGAGCGCCCGCTCAGCGATTCCAGCTAAGCTTCTATAGATCAAAACGTCCGCCTAAAAAACCTGCACATAAAAAACCTTTGCATGTACGCTTAAAGACTGCAGCGACTTACGATTAGAGTTGCGAGGCAGATCGAGAAAGCATATGCCACCACTCCAATCAGCTTTACTTGGCTGGCCAGGTGAAGCGTGGCTGTAAGCGCTTTTACGACGGAAGGTAGCTAGTTACTGCGCAGGAGCTTCGCAGCCTCGCGCTCGTTCAAAAGCGATCGCGCCCACTAAGTAGGCTTTGGTGATTTGATCGTACGTAGCGTTCGCCGAGCTATCGGGACATACTGTGGCAACTCGGTTTGGAGTGTGGTTTGGCATGTGTTTAGCCAACCGCGTTGACTGGCCTCGCGTTCATGACGCCCGCTCTGAGCTGCAACCGTTCATGTGCTGAAAAGGCGACTGCAAAAAAAGGGGGTCACCCTTGCTTTTTGAGGACGGCTTTTTTTTTGCCGGCTGTGTGTTTTCGCGTCAAGAGCACGTTCATCCATTGAGCAAAACACGTCTCCGCAACCCCTCTGAATAACATCGCAGTCGGTGCCTTCAAACAGGAAATTATGTCGGTTGGAAGCTTCATGTTGTAACCCTTTCCTGTTGGCCCAGCAGGGTTTCATGCCAGCGCAAGAGAACTAATTTGGGTTGCGGATTAAGAACGGTGTGAGCGTCCCTTGGCAGGTTCGAATAGCGTTTGCATTTTTTGACATGAAATTCTGATACATTCAGAATTATTCCTAAATGTAATCACCCTGAACGCTATCGACATCTTATCCATCGTCCAGGTAGAAACAAGCACTGTCCTAAATGGGAAGCAGCCTCACCATTTGCGGCCTCCGATATCTTCACAGCATACCGATCGTATTCAATGCTTTCATTGAAACTGGATATCATCAAACCGCTGTGTCTAAAAGAAACACATGAAGAGTTGCTCTTTAGCGCGAACATCAGAGCGCTCTTACGATTGCTATCGCAGACAAACTTAACAGATGACGTGTCAGCATAAACTCTATCGCTAAGTACAGCTGTCTAAAAATCGTCCACCCACGTCGAGTGTTCCAATCGACAAGTTGCAGCATATTCTCGACATACGTGCTTTCAAAGCGCACTTGTCTGTTTGCAGACTTGATGCTGCAATGTGCACATGGCACCTTAAAAAATTGCCATACCTAGTGTTGCTTCGTAGCTAGTCCTTCTGCAAGAAGTGTTTATGCCTGCAGTACATCACAGCCTGGCTGAGATAACAATGTATTGTTTAGCGATCTACACACCGCTTCCCTGTCTAATGCCAATTGAGCGAGACTGGACTTACAACTGCATGCCCTAAAGTTGAGGCTGCTCATATCCCACAGGGCTGAGACTATAACGGACCATTTTCATCGTTTGCAAGCGTTCACTATCGTTATTTTTTGATACTGATACAACCCTCCGTTGCGCTGAAAAAAATCATATGTGAACAAAAACTGGCTTTCTTAATGAGGTCCGAGAAGAAAGGCGGAATACGTAGAATGAAGTTGGTTAGTGTAAATCGACCCAAAAAAAGAAGTGCTTTCTAACAGTGTGTTCTGATAATTGGCAGTAATTCCTCAACAGAGAAAGCCTTCCTAAGCCGACGCTGTACCAAGTGTTATTAAACTGAAACTCAAGCAACTCAAAAAACTGATTTATAATTCTCTCTCAGTTGGGAACACACTAGGGCCCTGGGATATTAGAATTTTACTTCTATGACGATTGTCTATGTAATGAGATGGGTAAAACGGACCGATTCTGCGGTACGCGAATCTGGGTTTTTGGTTCACGATTACGGTTCCGGCGCCGAAAGAACGTGATGCGCTACTTGCCCTAAGTGCGATTGAACAACCCTCACCAAGAAATTCTTGGTCGAAGTCCATGACGATCACATCCAAAAGTTAAACAGTTCTAATTAGCGATGGCCATAACTCCGGAACATTTGCCTGTTCAGCTTTTTCTGCCGACGAGTGTGGACATAAGAGTGCATCGGCGCACAGATTTTGGATGGTGGCTGAAACAGCCGCCTCAAGTTTTTTTCGGGGTGTGTCTGACCACATTTCGCTCCTCTAAAGTTTGACGAGCTTCTCCCGAATACTTCAGCTAGAAAGCTGCTGCATTAGGCGAAGCGACAACGTTAGTTACGAGCTGTAACAGCCCAATTTCCATATCTAGGTCCCGTCATCTGTTCCTCTGTACTCAGAAAGCTGCCACCCAGTTATGAGCTGGAACTCAAACTCAATTCCTTTCAGACGCATCGGCTCTCATCCCACTCATTCCATCTGTAACGCTGTTTTCGCTTATCTAAATTCTATCACCTTTCCTTTGACATGCTTGCCTTGATTTATTTCACTACACTTGATAATGCATAGAAAATTAGGTGCCGAACTTAGCAGAAAGACCTGCGTGGAGATGTCTCCACGCAATTTTTGATAATAGCTACAAATCGTGAAGGAACTATTAATATATAAGTCCAGGGAGCGATTTGAAGCAATATAGTAGGAAGAAATAGTTAGGTTCTGTGAAAATAACTGTTTGAGTGGCGCTGGAAAACTCACGTCTCGTATTTGTTAATGGCATACGGTCATAGCTCAGTGGAAACTCATAAGTTAGCTTGGATGGCAATTTCGAATTTAAGGTGAGATCACAAGCATAACCAATTGTGGAGCAGAGTCGCTCACTTGAAGTCGTAAGCTGGTCGGTAACATTAAAACCTTTTATAATCACTTAGTTGCCTTATTCTGCATTAAGGCTCACGACTGTTCGGTTTTTACCAATTAAAATCAATCACAAAAGCTTGCGAAAATAAGAGATAAGGGACCGGATTGCGAAATATATACCTATGGAAAAGTCTATTTTCAATTCATCATCATTTGCAAGCCGCACAAAAATTGGCAGCCGCTCGCGTGAAAGACCAGTCAGTAACCTTTTTCAAATGGCATTTGAATACTTATGAAAGAGGGTTTGTTATCGGGTGGAAAAATATAACAGATAAAATAGAATGAAGAAAAAACGCTTCACCTGTGATCTCGAGGTCCACACGTTGTGGATCTTGCACGTTTATGCAGATACTGGGCCACAGTCGTCACACGGCACTCAGCCGATCTTTGCATGCTTGTGAAGGGTATTAACATGGCAACGGGCCCCGGGAAATAATTTCATAGGAATGCAAAACAAATTTGGTGTAGGGTTTCTTCACTATTCAGGTCAAGGCGTAAATAAAGTGCACAGGCATAAGGGCCCATGGCTACACTGTTGCCAAATTTAAATCAACATTTTTCGGAGTTGAAAAAACATCAGCAAGCGCCTGCTGGCCCCTTCCCATCTGTTGTGTAGATTATTTAGGAAAAATATGTCATGAAATAAATAACAATAAACAATATGGAACCCATAGATACGCACAGCAAAAACCTAAGCACCGCGGAAAATGACACAGATTCAAACGTGGAAATATTTCTCGGCAAGTCTCTAAAATAGCCACAATCTCGCCACAGAAACCCTACTTCCTATTCTGCCCGTGGCCCTCGTATTTCTTGCAACCCTTCCAACAAAGCATGTCAAATTGCTCTCGGTCAATGACAGCCGATAAGGAAGGAGCAAAATCAGTAGCTGGGCAAATTATCAATTAAAAATGGATTAATTTCTAGATTGACTCATCTTTGAGCTCATCTCACTTCTTTGAAGGCACTCCCTGCTGCGATTTTGATTTCTAGCCGACTGACATGGTCGACGGCTTCTTACCGGTTTCCGTGTGCTGGCAATTAGACTTGGTGAAATGAAAGCTGGTCTGCCTGGCATTCCTTACTTCTGAACGTATTCCACTATTAGCTAATAGGTCACACTTCACACTTTCATCTTTTTCGATGTTCGCTTTCACGTACTGTACCTTGAAAATCCGGAAAGCCGCGCTTCAAATGGTTTTTCAAGGACATACATACGACGCTAAGTGTTCCCACCCCACACGTAGTTATCCTCCGTCTGTCTACCATTTGCCCAGTATACTCTAACTGGAGAGGATTTGAAGGCGAGTTGCATATTTCACGCTTTCTCAAATAATGTTTGTTGTGGAACTAAGAGCACACCCAAAAAGGCTCGGGATCTGAAGAGAATCTCATGCATTGCCGCTGTTACCTCACATTCCTTGCTCATTCCTCACTCACATTTAGAATCATAAAGCTTTTCTGCTTGCTTAATAATTTCTTCACAACCAACTCTCTAACTCATGTAAAGTAAGACTGACCAGGGTAGAGTTTTCTCACCCGAACCATTTTTAAATACTCTTCTACAGAGGGATGTACTGGTTAGTGGCAGTGGCCTTTGGATAATATTTCTTAATATTTTCTTGGATAATGTAATTGGTTGGTTTTCCCTCACTGTTTACCGGATGGGAAACCTTGACCACCAGCTTCAGTAGGTGCATATGGACTATGGCCAATGTTGGCGTAGGGGAGAAGGGAAAGGAAGCTTATTATGAAGGATAGTATGAAGCGCACCTTCCGAACAGATGTAGTGATTTTTTGAATAACAGACTAGTAGCATGCAGGTATTTGAAAAAGTTTTCAAAGGATTTCATAGCCCATTCTTCCTCGTTTGCTGGAAACTTGCTGGACGCGAGGTGAAGGTAGGCAGTTCTAAGGAGGGAGATAGGATTGCCATTAGAAAAACTAATCTTCTCCTTCGACCCTCAAGCAAATCCTCTTGAAAGCTAGCCCACTTCCAGTTTCATCAGGCTACATAAATGTTGGTGTTTTGAGAAAAGCGTCTCCTTTCGTCGGTAACTCTCTTCCTCTCATGTTCATGAATTCACATTTCGGAATCAGTGGTCGGTTGCTCATCACAGGGGTAGCTTTTCGTTTTCAATTGCTAAGAACATGTAATAGGAATTCGTAGCACACGCATTAGCATTGTCCGATAGCGGTTATTGCCAGCCCACCAGCAAGCTTTGATAGATGCTTTTAATAGCCATTGATACCTGTCCATGTGCGATGGCCTAATCGCCCATGCAGTTTTCTTCGAGTTTTCTTCTGTAGGAGCGATTCTGAGCTGATTTTGACTGTAACATTGCTGCATCAGAAATTAGTTGCGATCTGAGTCGCGCCATGCACTTACTCCAATATTCGGACTCCTGGTATTGAACGGTGTCCCTGATCTGAAATGAGATCATGAACGAACGTGAACCACTGTAGTAGCCTTGTATTTGATGCCTTGAAATAGTACTATGCTGCAGCATCAGGGGAATTCATACTTTCCAGTTCGGAAGTAAATCTCAAAGTAACCGTGCTAGATCCTTCGCTGGACCGTCTCGCAACTATGTCACTCGGTTCGCTTCAAGTTCCACAGTAGTCGAGCTTATCAATATTTTTGCACACCTATGGGCCGAGACCCATCAAATTCAAATAGACTAGAAGTCTATTTGACAGGTCACGGGTCAAAGCTCATTAAGTGCTAGAGAGACTTTTACCTAAAAAGGTGGGCTGGGAGGACAAAATCATTGACCTGTAAAACGAGTGGGCTTCAAAAGTCATTATAAATATAAGCTAAAATAACACTTTCTATGCCACCATGAGTTCTGAAAAGTATTATAGAATCAGTGGTGCGTTCCACAAGTTGTTGGCCAAGATCAAATGCTTCCTTCATTTTACTCTCCTGCTTGCTTGCTCTTCAGAGCTTTAGAATTCTACCAAACCCATCTGTTTTCTCATTTTGTAACGAACTTATGATTTAAGGCGTGATTGATTCTTATCAACTCTGAATATGTCGGCCTTATCGAAGGCTTTGTGGCAGAACCCCCAATATATTAGCCTACCTCGCACGAATAGTCATTAGTCACACTGACTGTGTTCCAAACAAGCCGTGCAGTTTTTATAGCATCTCTGATCACCTCCAAAGAACCCGTGATTGAGCTCTTAATGAACCTCGGGCGGAAACCAACGCTAGGAGAACTTGTTCCTTATGGATCTCTCATGACAGCAGCATCGCATGATTTGATGCTGCGCAATCGGGATCGTAATTTTCGATTAGCTTGCAGTAAGCAATGGGATCGTTTGAACACAGAGAGAAGACAGCGCGATTCACGTCATCAGTACCAGTGATTGAAGCGATATTACCATTCCGTTTTTAGAATTGATAGGACATGATTGCCCAGGTTTTTCTTCCTAGGGGTTGACCTTCGCAGAGTTTTTCCTGTTTCAAGGGTTATATATGTAGTTATACAGGGAGGGGGAGCAAAAAAAAAGACAGTCAGCCCATATCACAATTTGGCACCTTTTTTCTTCGCAGGTATTGCGTCGTTGACAGAATTTTCTCAGCAAAATATTCCCTGAATGTCCCTCTATAAGTAGACACAGGCCCTCCTTATTTACCCTTACCGTCTTCAGAATATGACGTCATCTGTCATCGTCGTCAAGCTCAAGGAAGTCTACCACAACTGCATCAGCTTGAAACTCTTACATGATTTCATGAATCGATCAATGTTGGGTAGTCTCCTAGAGACATCAGCTACCGCTATGCAAGCCCCCTCCAAACTCTTTTTCCGGTTAAGGTATTATGGTACACGATCCTTAGAAGACCTATTGAGCTCGCACCATGTTTCCGGGGCAAATTCCTCTGATGCCGGAGACGTAGGTGGTCACTATGAAGATTTCCTTATGAAATGAAATGTGCTTCACAATTTTAAATTGGAACCGTTCGGTTTGAATTGAGCAGAGTGCGATTAAACCTATCTGAATGTGGAGACAAAATGTCTTTTTTTATTGCCCCCCCCATTGTATACCTTCCATTCGCCACTCTACCCTAAGAGGGAAACCCTAAGAAATTTCAGAAACTGGGACTTGAGTGGCTAGTGGTTGAAGAAAGGAACGCTTTCCAAGCGCTCGTCCTGGCCCTAAAATGCTTCATGCCTAGTGCAGGGATATCTCGTAGAGATATGCTCCTCTTTATTGTGCTGAAGCGTGAATCAGCATCACTAGAATACGCAATCCACGCATTGCAACAACAGATAGGCGATCAGCCTTCCACTTCTTTCCTTGTCACCTGGAAGAGGCGATCTCTAATAAATTACGCTGCTTGGGCTGATTTGCACCGCTTTTTAGTACTCCGGGGGCGTCATCGTATCTCCAAGCGGTCTCCGTCCACACCCTCTGTTTTCGACACATTTTGTGCGTTTGTGCTTATCCTTATGCAATGTAATGTACCACTTAAGAATCTTAATAAATAAAAGGGTAAAGCATTTGCCGTTGATCAGCCCCTTTTTGGGATGCGGCACGCATTCTACTTCCATTTGTACATTCGTAGTTGTGTTTGAATGAGAAATGGCCTTTACAATTACTTGCGGGGCCAGCCGATGTACAAGTCAGTGTTTTTATCCTCCCAGACAAGGCTGGAACCAATTGACCGATCCCGGAGGGATGGAAGGCATGGTTGTCCCGGACGACTCACGACCCAAGATTTGATCACCGGACCGCTCCCGTGGTGAGGGTGCCACTTACCATTACACCACTTCCGCCCCTTAGAATCTTAATAAGCTTCCCAATTATATTAGTACATCCTATACGGTACCAGGAAGCGTTTCATGATAAGATTTAGTTTCTGCTGTGATTAGATAACTGTTCCTTTTTGCCACCGCTGCCGATCAACGTTCTCGGCATATTTGCAGCGTCATAAGCACGTTGACCTAAAAGGGTAGGTGCGCGTTGCGTTCATCCGAGCCGAACCATAATTTTTGTGTAACTGCCATTTTTTGTATTACATTTGGTACTCGCAACTTTTTTGCGTTCACCTCTTGACAATTGACTTCTGTAGCCGGTCTCAGTTGTTCATAGGAATAGCGGCCACAGCCATCACTCATCTAATTTTTGGACAGCTTCTGCAATTAGATTCCACTTTTCTCTGTGCCCTGAAGGCATCGTTCGCGCAAACTTGCATCTCTTATCCCTGCCAAGATGCGGCATGGTTGGATGAATAAAGGCAAAGAGCAAGGTTTATAATGAAAACTCTGGTTCAAAAAAGAATTAAACGGCGAAACTCGGGTTCGGGGGGGGGCACGCGATGGCGCGGCACTCTGTTCGTCTGCTCCTCCAAGGCTTAGTCCACAGCGACAGTTACTCTTTCGCCATCATGTGGCAGTTTCAAAATGCGCGCCATCGGTGACTAAGTCTTGGAGCAGACGAAAACATCAGCCCGCGCCATCACGTGTCCTTCCCCCCCCCCGAGCCCAAGTTTCACTGAAATGAGAAAATCTCATTTTGTGCGCGCTTTATAGAGCATGGGTGGAGTCAAAGGAAAGCGTTAAATGAAGTATGTAATTATTAGGGCGTTCGTGTACGGGTTGACGCGCTGTGCTAATGAATTCGAAGTTCGATGCCTTATTGGAGTAGTGAGCTTTAATGTTCAAGGTTTCAACGCAGTAGTTTAGGATGTAGAAGACGTTTGACATGGTGCTGCCACAGGGAACAGTGACTCAAAGGTTTTTCACTGAAGAGAAAAAATCCCCACTACTGACACTTGTGACAGTTCGACAGATTTCAAAACCGTTATTCTTCAAATTCTTTGTAAAACAAAAACACAAATATTTCATTTTTATTAGTGTGAGCCCGAAGCTAGCGACTAATAATCACGCTGTTTCATGCAAGATGCATTTGAGTTGAAATGAGGTAAAGTCTCTGCGACCACTTATACATCAGCTTGCCTATGCCGAAGGCGAATCTGAGTGTTAGAGTCCGGCCCGATTTTTGCGAGTTCTTTAAGTTAATTTTGTGATTGGTCTTCCTTTGCTACTGACTAGTCCCGAACATCTGAAAACCGAACATCCAGAGCATGTGCGTTTATGGCGCTGATTACATTAGCCCCTTAAGTTTCCTTTTACTCTTCGCAAAACGACACAAGGTGATTTATCCTCCGTTTTCCGACTATCGCTGGGTTCGTCCCGCATCTCGTATCGTTTTTCACCATAAAAAACCGCAAAAAAGGTTCACCATGAAATTGGTATTAGGATGCACGTTTACTCATCAGCTTACATGCACACGGTTCGGGGCACAGAACTCGGATGGTATCTCGTCCTGGTCAACTGAGTCTTCCATTACTTCTATGTAGGTCGTTTTATTGGTCGCACGCTTGCTTGGGGAGTGAAAATGCGGACTTGTACATCGTTTGACCACTGGTGTCATTGTGTGGCCAAATCATATACAAAACATCACTGTGATCCTGAATGGGGGTAGAATGTGTGGCGAGTCCAGAGAAAACTGACTATTACTTTATCCCCGTTGTGTCGCAGAAAATTTCCGCATCCCTGTGTTTCATTTCCGAATTTCGATTTCCGTCATAGCATGTTTTCTGTGTTAAGTGATGCCGCTATGAAATCTCAGGAAATGCCGAGTGCTGAATCTACACTCTCAGGACTTGTCTTTTTAAGTGTCATTGACGGGCAGCAGCAGCCCTTACTCTAATTGCTACTCAACTTGTATAACTAGCAGTAGACAACTGACGAATATGTAGGCAGTGTAAGATGTGGAGAGATACACGAGACCCGTTCTTGTGCGTTAGCTCCATGTACATGTCTGGTTTATATTGCGCATCATTACTATTAGCTGTCTAACGAGCGAACTCAAGCCTTCTCCAGCAGCGCCATCATCTCCACCACACCCCGGTAGACAAATGGATAACTAGCTGCCTTCCAGCGCATGTTAGTCATTCCGCTTACAGTTCCGATCGTATCTCTTCGACTAATAGTAGATAACATTTTCAACAATAAGCTCTCTTGTGGCTCGGAATTTGCAGGGAGGGTTCAGCTTGTGTAGGCACGGTAACCACAAACTTTCTACGGTTCTTAATATTTCTCAATTAATATTTCCTCAAAGGGTATGTGCCATGGATTTGCCCTCCTGTCCGAATTTCATTTCGATTGTTAACTGAGCAAGCCTCGGCCCAATGTGTCAAAATGTCGGATATGAATGTAGTGCCTAAAAGAAAATTACTCACAGTGCTTGGAAAATGCCTGTATCTTTAGTAGACATTACAACTTTCATCTGATAGAGCGATATAAAAGCGCCGTAATTTTATCAGTCACTTCCACTGAGCTTGTCGAAAGGCACCCTATCGATTGTAACGTGCCAGTACAAAAGTTGAAGAAGATCGAGATTATGGTAACGGGATTATTTCGATGAGTCACTTTTGTTGGACTTTCTCTGTATTTCGTGTTTCTGCACCTGATTCATCGATCCCGAATTTCAAAACAAAAATTTCGTATTTTTTGAAAGGATAGACAACTTCCGATTTACTGTATAGCTTTAGTCTGATATGATATATTAGTGTTGGTACTCCTTGTTAAACACTTGTGTTGCTGGAAGTAGCAATTTGATAATCTTTACCTCTTTTCCCTACCAAACCGAATCTCATTGCTGTCAAAATATCAAGAAAACAGAAAAGAGAACTTATGAAGTTTTTTTTTTTCGAAAAAGGATTCAGAACGGGAATCTATCTGTATAAGCTTATTCACAAGATTCCTTACCTCTTATTTTGTAAGTACTATTTACAGCTTCAATTTGCCGCTTTGTAAAGAATTTTTTAATTCGGGCACCACTCCCTCTCCCTCTTCTACCCCCTCCACACTACTACGATCGCTTCACTTTCTGTATGAAACTCAACTTACTATGCTATTGCGCTAAATTCATTCTTTTGGAATGGAGTCCTTCTAGATGAGAGGGATCCTTTCCCATGATAATTTTTATGGAGGTTCAACTTCACATAAAAATTAATGAATGAATTGAAATCTGTGACAGAGGGCGACACAAAAGAATGTTTAAACATCAAGAAAAAATTTAAAAAATGGAGATCATAACGTTGAAAATTGAGACCTTTCAAGGGGAAGTAGTAGGTGAGAATTGGCTGTAATTACCACGTTCATGCAGGGTCATCAAATCCTGGATCAAAACTTATCTGGTGCAACTAGATTGTCAATAGTTCCTGGGCCGGCTAGTTCTCACTGACAACTGTCTGGAAATACTCTCATACATCGACTTATTCCGTTAGTCATTGTGTAGGCTGAAACGCATTCGATTCCACTGCAAATCTCAGTGGAAGCATTGTGGGATATTTAGAGCACCAGAAAAAAGGAATCAAAGATTGAATGAATGCTGTATGCGCATCCTTTTTGTTATATGCGCTCTAGTCTAAAAATGCAGCAATCTAATGAGTGAGTTATTCAAATCTTTTCATTGCAGAATTGGGGATCTAATACGTACTTTATACTCCACAATGAGGGTAGTGTTGTGCAATGGGCTCCCAAGCGCGCGATCCGACAGTTAAATCTCGGGTCGAACCTCGCCTAGGACAGCAAGCCTGCCTTACCTGCGGGCCGGTCAATCGGGACCAGGTTCGACTTGTAGGAAAAGAACTTTAACTCAAACATCGCCTGGTCCTGCAAGTCATTTTAGAGGCCATACCGCATTCATGTCATGATAATTTTGAGCGGAAATAGAATTCATGGCGCATACCAAAAGGGAGTGATCAACGCTGAAGGCGTTATTTTTCATCTTTTTTTACACAGACCACATTAGCGAACCGTCTACTCCAAGAGTGTCAGAGAAATAGAGACTTGTGCCGTTCCGTGCAGCGATGGCATTCCTCGACGAGTATCCATCGAATTAACTGAAATGAGGATATCGCCAAATGCTTGATATGGAACGTTTTGGAAACGCTTTCACGAATTCCCTCCATCAATCGTCTCGAATAGCGTTCGTAGTGGTCATCTAATCGGATTTCTCTCGCTAAAAGAAGCGCTCTCGCGTCCAAACAAGAAACGGGAAGCCGGCGTTGATGCATTCTGAAGATATATCTATATGCGATCATAGAAAAAACCCCGACACGTTCGTTTCTCCTAAATTGAAACCCCTCAATTTTCTCCTATCCTCTGCCGATCTTTGAAGAAATACCCATCATCCCTCTCGATCGCTGTCTCACTCGCATTACGACGTGTCACTAATAAATTACTGAAGTATTCGATGTTTTAGGGTATGTTACTCCTATTGTGGATCTTACCCTTAGTGGTGGCTCAAAACCTATATGGACCATCGCAACTCGACCAGTACGCCCGACTATTCAATTCCGGCAATCTCGGCGGCTTCGGGTTATTCCAAAATGCCATGGCTCAAGGTACTGTACGTGGTCTGGGTGATCTGAGTACCCCGCCAATATTAGCAGGACTACCTCCACTTCCCCTCACTCACGAAGAAGGTAAGACTTTCTCACTGTTAAGCAAGAATCCCTACTTTTGTAGAACTTTGCTTTCGAAACCACGCTTGGGCGCTAGCAGTGTGGCACTAGCTAGTCGCACTACAGAACAATTTTCCGAAAGCATTTTGTCAATGATGTTCAAAGGAATGATCTACGATTCCATATTTTTTTCACAAGCGTAGCATGTGAACTCAAAAAAAAAAACGATTTGAGGATTGAGCTCAAGAGAATTTTTGACGATAACAACTTTCAGTACATAATCACTGAGTTTACCTTATACCAAGAAATTCTGTCGAGTGTCATGCTCCAAGTAAAGATTTGGTGATGTAAGGATGGACAGTTCAGCTCGGGAACGCCAGGTCCAATTACGAGCGCCGCTTTAAGCAAAGTGTACTAACCTAATCCATTCCTTGCGATAACATTGAAACGTTTGGTATTATGGGCTGAATTTCAGGTATAGGAGTACAAAAATCAATAATCACTCGAATATTGCTTGTTTTTCTTCTTCTGCCATACAGGTTGTTACGGTGGAACTTATTTATTCGGTCGACGTTTCGAACAACTCGTTGTCTTCAGGACCTGAAGCCAGTTCGAAGTTTTAGCTCGTAACGTACCCGGTCGGTCTCCACGATACTACTCAAGTATTTCAGATAGAGGAAAAATTCCAACTAAAGAACCAACCTTAGCAACACCGTAACAACCTGTATGACAGAAGAAGAAAAACAAGCAATATTTTCAACATGTCCAGGTTTCAAGAAGACCGCACATGGAATCTACTCGAATAATTTTAGGTAGCCACACACATTGACTTTATCTTTGCAGTAATGCGGCAGCTAACTTCAACAGCTGCGACTCCTTCAACTCGTCCCACCGCTGTGCCAACGACTCCTCCAACAAACCCGGGCGGCATCTACGCCATAAACACGCTGGTGGAGCTGCCACCGATTCCAGAAAATCGGTATGATTCCTATTGATTTCATTCTAATTAAGGATATGAACATCAGGAGCTCGTTGGACGACCGGTTCATCTGCATTTACAATGACATAGAGATGATATCTAGCCAGCGATTATGTGCTTAATAGGCTTCACTCGTCATAGAACATTGTCTTTAAGGATATCCTCTTGCTGTATGTAACCCCTCCATGGGCATGAGGGGGAAGTTTGCAAAAAGGAGCAAGACAGAACAGAAACGTTAAAGCCACCAGTCATGATCGAATTGTTATTTTGTTTGAAAATTAGGCAAGGAGTGCAATGAGGAACATTGCTGTAAAGAAGCAGAAAGCACCATTGAAAACACTGAAATTTTCTTGTTTTCAATTGCTAGCTGCTGTTTTTGGCTACAGTTCGCCTTGCGAATGCTTCACAAGAATGCTGAATTGTAAACAAAACTTTCGCCCCAGGTGGAACTAGAACCCGCACCTCTCGCTTCCGGGCAAGTGCGCCGTTTACCAGTTACACTCCTGAGAGCATCATTTCATCCCAACTTTCAATTTTCATTTTCATTACATTTCAAGTTGGGACGAAATGGTGCCCCGGTAGCGTAACTGGTAGCACAGTTGCCTGGAAAGCGGGAGGTGCGAGTTCTAGTCGCGCCTGGGGCAAACGTTTTGTTCACAACCCAGCATTCTTGTGAAACTGAAATTTCCCTTATAAGCCTACCGTGGTATGACGGAGAGACGCAGTGCTGCGAGGAGAGGAAGGACGCGAAATAGTATGTCTACAGAGAGGGCGCAGAGGCCATGCAGGGATTCATAACGATGGCAACACGGCAGCACACAAGGCATGGCCTTAGCGCCGTTGCTTTGGGGAGACGTGCGTTTTTACTCCTCGGATCAGGTCACCACAGTTACGCGATCATGGAAGCTTAAAATTAAATTTGGGTTTAGACTTAGGTTAAGGCATATGTTTACACATTGGCTTATGCTTAAGCCTACGATTGGGCCCAGGCTTGCTCCGAGCGAATGAACGACGTCTCAATTTTGGATGACTGACCCCAGGAGGAGAAATGTTCTCACCTGTTGCTTCGCTTTCTTGTGTCACAACAGTGACGTGCCGTACCCTTGGGGACCCTTCTTTCTCACTCTAGAAGCGACTGGCTCTAGGGACCTAATCCCGACTCGTGGCTTCAAGGCAGAGTGCTGTATTTCACTTGCAGGAGGGTGAACAACTCCTCTAGATTTATTTGTACCAGAAAGGTTTGCACTAAGAAGGGCGTATGTTTGTGTTACGCATTTCAGAAGAAGAGACTGTTCAGTGCCGGAAGCTTTTTATACTTTTCTTCTCTCTTTGTTGCTGATAGTTGTTCAATTGCATCACGCTAAACGCCGATGCTGACTTCCGCCGCGACCACAGCTGTCCAATTAGTTTGTTTGTGATAGGGACATTTTCGCTGTGAAACTAGTTCGGTTCTCTTTTCGGCTTGTCAGAACTCTGGAATATCTTGACGGCGGACGCTGGTTTACCGTTTCGGCCAATCAGCAAATCCGCTTAGAATTTGGGGTAGAACCACTTTTCAGTCTATTTTTTCAAGTACCAACATTTCTCTGTGCTTCACAACTTCATTTTTTGATTTTTTCTTATATTTGGTTTTCATCACAGCTCAAAAACAAATGAAAAGAGGCCAGAGCGGAAAAACCATATCTCTTCATAAAAACTGAATTGATGTAATTGCTGGAAATCTTAACATAAATCGCGATCGTGATTGCAGTATTCATATACTGTTTTAGGATACACGGCACCTTCGATGAGGACGGCGTTTTCCATCCAAACAATGAAGGCAAAGACGAAGACGATGTGCAAATCGTGCGAAATCAGGTTTCACAAAAATCAGTCTTTTCAAAAAATGAGCAGAAAGAAGAAATAGAACTCTTCATTGGTCCCTGATTCGGCTTTGGTCCGGAAGAATGGCCTTTTATAACTTGATTCAAAGCGGTGATTTTGCACTGCATGTTTATGAGACTTTTCGAGCGGTCCCTGTGCAAGGAAAGCAACTAGTAACATAGTGACACCCCTTACATTCGATACGCACGTTCCGTGCCATTACTTCAATTTTTGTTGAAGGGCACAGGGTTGAAGGGTTGAAGGGTTCAGCAATTAAGTCATTAGTCAGCCGAATGAAACAATCGATCTCGTAAATATTTAGGAAGAAGCTACCCACAAAGGTAAAGTCTGTATTATACATACCGAAAATGCACGACCAGGACGCCCCGGATTTATCCCTTCCGCTGTTGAACGCGATGCAACGGACGCGGTGCCTGCGTCTCTCGTAACCTGTGTCTTCTTTATCCTTTAGTGTCTCTCAATTGCAGCATAGTTCACCTTAGAAGAAGTGAGACTCTGAATTGCAGTGCTTTCGGCGTTTTCGTCCCCACTTCTTGTCTCAAGCGATGAATTTCATTTTGCGCTCATTCTCGAATGAAACAGCTCCCTTCTTGTCACTAACTGACATCTAAAACGGTAATTGAGCCCAGTCACTTGAAATGTTAAAAAGATTACTTTTTTCACTTACCTTAGAGCTCTCATGAAACAGCTTTTTTAGGATACACAGGCACAAAGATTCGCGATTTCTCCCAAGCTGAGGGGATACGAGTAGACGGGCACATGGAGAGATATACCAGCAAGATGAGGAAGTTACGGAGGCTATGTGATCGCGTTGACTAATCAGCGTTAAAATTGGCTAAGCTTTTCTTTACTCACGTTGGGGTGACCACTGCAACTTTTTTCCACGGAAGGGCGCCCTTCTTCTCCTCGGAGGAGTGGAGGCTAAAAGCCTAAAGGAGGAGGATCAGCGTTGAAGGCTGTACTTTCGAATGGGGCCTTTGAATAGCAATATGGTGAAATTTTTAAGGAGCAAAGAATTCTACCATTTGCATTCTTATTGTACTCCTCATCAAGGTAACTTATGGAAACAAAGTGAGGTTCAGGTAGAGAGAATGCATAGGGGATAGGTTCAAATTGGCGTTGGAAAAAGGTGGGGCGGGTGAATTATCTGAAAAATTTACTCGCCACTATGTTTGACCCTGCTGCGCTTCATCAATAAGGCCGCGCATCTCATACAAAAAAAGCCTTGGTAAATTTTACCCCTCGAAATATGCCATTCACACGCATCCAGCCACCATTTCTCATATACAGTAAGTAGGGCTAAAATCACCTTTGCAATACTCTGGCCTTTTTTTCCAGGAGGACGGTTCATTCGAAGATCCTCCAAAGATTCGATCAACTTCCAATGCCGGAGCTCATCGACTTGCGCAGCACAACGAAAAGAGTCGAAAGCCGCGCCAGAATCCAGCCGTATGTACTGATTTATTTTTTAAGTTCAGGAACGTTGTTCAGAAACTTTGCCATAATTTTAGCTGCCTCGAAGACAGATTATACGTTCTCGACAGATAAGACGACAACAACAAGGTAAGCCAAGAAGGGTTCATGGGACTTTAAGTTCTTTGAGAGTCTAACGAAATGAGTATCATATTGCAGATTCATCAGTGAATGCAAAGCGTAATCTGCGTCAAGCTGTTGTTCAACAACCGCGATATCCCCCATTCGTATTCAGGTATATAATGAAAAACTCCAGAACTGGCCTACACAAGTTTTCACCAAATTTTTAGGCCCAAGCCGCCTCCACCTGAGCGAGAGCAGGAGTACAACAATCTGTTAGCGGAAATTGAAGAATACGATGACTTTTTGGTAAGAGCCTTTGATGTCGATTGATGTTGTCTGCGATTGATGTGTCGTTATATTCGCGAGAGCCCCAATTTGTGTTTTTCTATGTGTTACAATTCGCAGTCGAAGACTCGCCTTAAATGAAAGAAATCTCAATAGATGGCTCAAACCCAGCGCTTCATTTCAAAATCACCGTGGTGATAAATAACGACAACCTATTTTTGAAATGATGCAGGACAAATCGTTCCCCGTTTACACCACGCATTGGATTTCCATTCAAAAATTCGGTGAACGTTGAATGCTCGGCTGATCAATACCGTACCACTGTGTTCCTCGACTCACAACTCGTTTGTTTTGCTTCCTCATACGTTTGAGGTGCCTTGGCACAAGCCCGGGTTACCGGTTGCGGCGTGGTTATCTTCAGGGCTACTTAATTCACTGATCATTGCATTTCATTTCAAATACTTTTCCTCACCATACTTAGCGTTTTTCAATGTTTAACTACAAACAAAGCGTGTCTTGTCATGAATAGTATTAAATAATCTCAAACAGCCAAAAAGCCTCTTCCTGAAGCAACTGTAATACCTCCCCGTACTCTGTAGTGCCTAATTACTATACTGCTCGTATGATTACTCAATATTGGTTGCAACTAACATTGCTTGTGCACACTTACTGTGCAAAATAAATAGTAAATAGTATCTGCCACCAGTTAAGGGAATCTTCCACAAAAAGACTGGTCACTCCTATTTTGTGTATATGTGTTAGGCATGGTCACTAAAGGACATGAGCCAAGCTCTAAGCGAGAAAGAGTGAAACACCCAAAAGGTGCAGCACCTGGGAAGGCTCACATGTGGGACCGGAACGGACCGCTGGGCGGGACCGGAAGTGCTTTTGGGACAGAGCCATAGCAGGTGCGGATCCGTGTAAGTTTATGGGAAGACCTATTTGAATCATGTTCAAGTGCAGGATTCCGACACGATTGCACATGTTGGATCCACGCCGCTAACAGTTGTGGAAATTTCACGGCGGGAATTCAAATTCTTTGTAGTCTAACGAGTTATCATAACTATTATCGGAACCAGCGCGTATGGTTCCGTTCCTTTGGCTATCCTCGTGAGATTAGGGGCCTAAGGTGTCTTTTTTGTGGGAATGAAGCGGAATTTTTCCGTGGAAGACTCCTTTAAGCGAGTGTAGGTTAAGATATGAGGACACTTGCGGCGAAGCTCCGCTTTGAAGATAAGAAAACGCGCGCTGATCTATTAGTTATTGTGAGTCGTAGAAGCCCTCAAGATCTGGCTCAAATCGCACATAAATGATTTCAAGAGACGGAACGTTTATTTGGCCCGGAGGCTCATCGATGTCGGACTAGAGACTAACAGCGCAGTGATTGATTTCACCGATCTCACCTCCAGATCAAATTCATCTCCAACTAGGAAAGAGGTCGAAAACCAAGCAAAGAAGCATTAAACATGAAGACATTTTCAGGAACAGCAACGGGTCTATCTATCTCACTACCCCAAGGCCACTCTACAAAATCCCTATCGAGACCTGCCACCGGGCCAACTTCCCGCTGCTGGCTCTTATTCAGCCGGATCGTTCAATGTAGTAAACTTTTTGCTATCAATATGATTGCTATTTTCGTTTTCTGAAAATTTCGTTAGTGAATACATTCATATCTTCAGGCGCCTACAAATATTCAACAGCCCAACATCCCTGCACCATCGCGAAACCCCAATCAAGGTGTGGAGAACTTCAGGCCACCACCGCCACCACAATCACCACAGCCACAAGCTCAACCACAACAGCAGCAGCCATTCTGTACGTTCTGCCGTTTAAGTACTGTGCTATTTACCTATCACTGAATCTCGACTGGATACATGTCATTAGTACTGCTGGATCATGACAATCCCAACGTGCCTCTGATCTGATGAGGTTGAATTTTGATATCCGCTAGGAATTCTGAATTGGGGCGTCACCTGCAACAGTGAAAAGGTGCTGTATCCAGTCAATGTCCATGTTTGAGCTTTTTTCTTGGGAGGGGGTTATAGTTTCGAGAATATATAGCTCAGAGGGCCAGAACTAAGTATACCAATCCCAAATAACAAACCTGTACTGCTCACGCGAGTCCTGCCACAAAACTTTGAAATAAACTTGATACAACTAAATAGAGGTGACACTGAACTACATCTCTCTGGGTCGTGCTATGTGCCTTGAAAGCCGGCCACCTGCATTTTAGGTCATGCCAACACTAAGTTGACCAGTTTTCTGGCATCCAGTTCCTCCTAAGGACATTCCTGAGGGTAGGCCTAAAGGCAGCGATTGCGATAGGTTCTAGAAGGGTTTGGAGGAGGCGTTGGGTGCTCAATGGTACACGAGTGGCGAAAACGCGCAAAAATCCGTCAGGGAAACACAAAACGGAACCCCCTTCTTTTGGCCGTTGATTTTCACTCGTAAATAGGTAGGTCTTCCCCTTTATCATAATCGCTTCCGTTAAAGGTAAAGTTCGGGCTCAGACCCACCTAAGAAGTCCTTACCATGGCTAGAAGTGCTGGGTACACAAGTGCAAAGGTAGCGCCACCTTTTTACGTCGAGAAGCGTCACTAGGACCATAGACGCCATGGACATCTAACAGACTCCGAAAAACTCAACACGTTCGATGTCTGCGTCGCTACGTTAATCTGCTATGTTCTTTCTTCCCGGACTTCTCTAACACTCTCTGCGCTCACATCACCTCTCATCTCCCTGCCTGTTTTTTGAACTCCTCCATAGCATAGAACAAAATGCTTGAATTTCCTGTGTATTTCAGAATCCCTCCCATCCCTACTTTCACATCACCTCACATTATTGCTACAAAATTACTGTGACAATCTTAGTGTCATTAAGTGCTCTTGCTAAACGTGCCGTTTTCAGGGCCGCAACCACCTCAGCCGCAGAACCTCTTCCCTCCACCGTTCTCACCACCGAGCGCTTCGACTGACAATCCACTGCTCAAGATATTCAACTTCCTATCAATTCCACATCATCATGCGGTTACTGCTTTCATCCTTATAACCACTTATAAAAAAGAATAATAGAAGAGTGAAGGAATAGTAGTAAACAGAGAACTGATTGGGGATATGAAACGTCTTTGTTGCAGCACGCGCTAGCTGCTCCGCAAGTGAGTTTGGAGGACGACCCGCCCACTACTAAAAAAACAACAACAGCGGCACCAACACCGGTAATTGCACATTTTAATAGTGTAGAAGCACTTGTTATAATCATGTTTTAGCTTCCTCGGCCAAATCCCTACCAACTTGGCATGCTGCCGATTCCACCAAGTTCCATGCCATTAGTCGACATTCACCAGCAGCCGCTACAACCATTGGTAAGTAACTTGAAAATTTTTTGGAAACTGAAACAGCCTGTCCGCGTGATGTTCTGGCGTGCAAATTATCATATTATAAACCAATATTTGTTCAATTTTGCAGACTTTCGGCCAAATTCGCACTTAAACTAACTTTTTGATTCTATCTTAGTAGTTTAGCTTTCTTATACACATTTGAGGATTTCCACTACAACGGGCTGTATTAATTAACAATTATTTCGGATAAGAGTTTCTATTCTGAAGAGTCTGTCAAGCTCTCTGATATCGCTTAAAGGAGGAATTCACGATTAGAATGAAGGTCGAAGAAAGGGAAACTGGCCTAGTTGAGGGACCCACGAACCCCCTGAGAGTGCGAACTGACGCGCAATTCGCATGGAAAAATTTGACCTCGGCGACCTGTCATGCCTCAAAGCTGGCAGGTCCGGCGATCTCCGCCCACCGATCACCTGATCACTCGCCGTAGTTCAATACGTGGCGAGTGATTAGATAGCTGAGAGAGCATAGTGTTGAAGTGGGCACAGCGATGAGATTCGCATCAACGCTCGAATCAACGGGCAAGGAAGGGGTACCATTTCTCAGGTTCTGGGCCGTTTCTCATGGTTCTTCCTTCTTTCGTGTACCACTCACCATCCCTAGATTAGTTTGAAATGAATTGCTTTTTCATCGTGAATTCGTCCTTTAAAGACAAGCCCGGGATTAAACTGGTTTTAAGAGCGCTTCGTAGTGAGAGCTTAGCTGCGGAACGATCTGAAAGTAGAGAGGAAAGCAAGAGACCTCTTCGGGAGCGCCGAAATTAAGGCTTTAACCTTCAATAAGGTCGGATGTGGTACGATGGCGAGACAGGGCGATCAAATAAGGCAGAATACTCGAGAGAGCACGCTGATCTCTGCATCAATGCACGCTGATCTCACCACCTCTCGTGGTGAGTGGAAGCGTTGGAACTGAGGTTGATGGTTGCAGGCCCGTGAGGATTGCCCTAACCGCGCAGTTTTCGCGACGAAGATTGAGTGATCTGGACAGGTAAGGACCTTACGATTTTCCTTGGGGTTTCCTTCCCACAAGTCGGGCTAATCCCGGATTTGCCTTTTAATTCGCGCTATAGATTAGCGCACATCAGTTGGCGCATTTTCGTCGCTGAAGGACTAGTCATTGTGTAGGGGCACGGAGCGACGCTAGAAAATATGACATCATAGTAACAGACGATTACGGGCAGTTACATGGATACCACATACGCCTTTTTTGTTTTATTATGTACTGGCTCAGTCTCCGTTTTGTTCGTTGAAGTGGCTTGACAGAGGCTAAATTAATTTCCCCTTCCTAATCTTGCGTTATCTTGTAACGAAGTATAAGATGAATTCGGAAGGGAAGTTAATCTAAATGGCCCTTATTAGCCTAAATTTTCTGAAGAAACTGTAATACGGTAAGGATCCGATCCTACGACGTTCTGACTGTGAGTCTCGACCACTACCGTTGTACTGTTTTGTTTCATAACTCCGTTCCCAGAATCGCTCAGCAGATTTGGAAGGTAAATTTGAGATCAGCGTTCACATCTAGGCATCTCTTCTTGGACGGCCATAGCGATCTGGAAGCCTTTTCTTGTGAGCTCATGCTGAACCAAAACAGTCCTATTGTCTAGGCGCTACCCTTCTCTTTCTCTATGACTGGATATTCCTTTACAGAGTTTCCCACAACTGGGCAGTCCACTGGTGTTGCAGCCGTTGTTCAGTCATGGAAAATGATCCATACTCGTCCAATTGTGATGTGTGGTTCTCGTAACAATGACCTCGTATTTATATAATAATTTAACTGTTTGTATAAACATTTAGTTGTATGTGAATACATATGTAAATTTTCGCCGTATTACTCGACCTGACTACACGTAACTGGTGGTGAAACGAATGCGAGTGATCTGTGTGTTGATAACCTTCGATTTACTAGTACGATTATACATTAGATTTAGTGACGTCTAGATGTTTGAATATTTATTGTAGAACGTACTCGAGTATCAACTTACTGGATTTTTGTGGTGCTCAGTTTCATGTTTTTGTTTCTTCACCTACACGAACGCACACTGTCATAATAGACAACGATCTGCCTGTACTTTACTGGATTACTAGTAATTTATACTTTTTGTCGCATGAATAAACATATGTGGTAATTTTTGACTGTCGTTTGATCAAACTGTAGGGTTGCGATATTCAACGACGTATACTGAAGCTCACAAATGAAACAGTCGATGTAAGATGCGCCACGCATTTGTTTCTTGTTCTGTGAAGTTGACAGGAAAGTTCCCCGCCCTATCCCCACTGGGCACATTCACATTTTGAGCGCGGTGCATTGGAGACAGCGGAGAAACGCACCTTCCTTGGGTGAAACTCCAGGGGGGGCACTCCTTACTATTTTATCCGTAGTAACTAGGAGCAGTTCTTTGCTAGTCGAACATACGGATTATATAATAAGTGAATCGACCCATTTCGGGTCGTACACTTTTGATGTCCTACATTCCACACTAACTGCGCACATCCCATCCACTTTTCTGCACAGGTGATCCACCCTGGAGCTCCTGCACCCTTAGCCCTTTGCGGAGGTGTCCTTTCTCCTGGTCCAGGACCGTTCCCTTGGGTCATGGCAGGGGGGAAAGGGAAAACGTTTCAGGGTTTCTCATCCATTACACCAACATTTATCAGAAGTCTACTTTGAATGAGTCGACTACGTGTCGTGAGCCCTCTAATCCTTATCTTGAGTATTGGAGAAAAAATGGAGTGGCCCTTCCGAACTGGAGTTTCACCCTTCCTTGTACACCACACCACAAAGTCCGAGCTCAGAAGATACTACCTAGGTTTGTAGGGGTATCCCATTTTGAGAAGCACTCCACTTCAAGCAGACAAACATTGCAAAGGCAAGCATGAAATAACTACCGAAGTCGGGCGCAGTAATTCGGCAGAACCGCTCGAAACGTCTCCAAATCTCCGTTTTCCAAATAAAGCCCGACCTCACGATGAAAAGGTGGCTCGCTACGCTCTGAAGGAAACTGGCTGGACCACGACACCAATTCTGACGTATAGCCCTGACATTGATCCATCTTGCTGTCACCTGCCAACTCTCTGAAGCAGCAGCTACCACAGAAAAAGTAAGTGAATACAACTGTCCCAAAAATAGTCTCTCCGAAATTTAATCCCGCAATTTCACTCGTTCTTGGAGGAAGGCATCCTTTCGTACCCTAGAATGCTTATCAGTGATCATGGTGGTGGTTACATTTTTGATAATTGTTTTTCTGGAAGGAAAAAACTTGAAGAAATCGTAGTGTCGAAATTCGCCCATAAATTATGGGCTAACCCAATAGAAAGGCGGAAGTGGTGTAGTGGCAAGTGGCGCGCTTACCACCCAGCGGTCTGGGGATCAAATCCTGGGTCGTGAGTCACCCGGGCCAACCGAGCCTTCCATCCCTCCGGGGTCGGTCAATAGGTACTAGACTTGTCTGGGAGGATAAAAACATTGACTTGTACATCGACTGGCCCCCGCAGGTATAGGCCACATCGTATACAAACGCCACCACGAATGTACAAATGGAAGTGGAATGCGTGCAGCATCCCGAAAAGGGATTGATCAACGGCAAATGCTTTATCCTTTATTTTTAACCCAATAGACACTAGTCGGTGCGTTACTACACCTAAAGTGTGCTTCAAATGAAATGTTACTCAACTTATCCTCAGAATTAAAGAGCTCGAAGGAGCCCTCTCTACCCTCACCTACCGAAGTCCCCATTTTCAGGGTGCGTGACGATTCAATCGTGGCGATAGCTAGGTCGCCGCGCTAGCCGCCGCAGCCCGCGATGCGACGTCGGTCGTGGCAGAATTCAGTTTTCTAGCACTAGGGAATGAAGCACAGCATATGATCACCTGCCCCTTTGAAATACAGGATCTTTGCCTTTGCCATTATTTACAAACTTATTCTTATGTTATTGCTTTCCTCACGCTTCCACAGCGTTTTGGAGCGTAACATTTTTCCGATTTGGCCATATTATCGCTCTCTGATAACAATTCAGGCAATTGATTAATAAAGATATTATTATGTTCAAAAGAATTTCACTATGTTAAAAAATGAACATCAAATCTCAAATGTATCACGTTTTTCAACGCACTGAAGACCTGATGAAGGTTCTACAAACATATTTGAAGCAACACTCTTCTGAAGGAATTTCGGGCTTGTTTTAAGTATTAGGTTGAGCGGAATATCCGCCATTTTTGCCAGGCTCATGACTCTTTTATTTTTTTGCTTATTATTTCTCAAGATTGATGTAGTCTGGATGCTTGCAATCTGTTGTACATTTGGGTGTCCGATACTTGTACATATATGTGCTTCAATATGGAGCTTACACGCGAGCAAAAGGATTGCTCATGCTGCACATGTTCAAGTTGAGTTTGGAACCGAATGCTTCTGCATTGTCTCGAAGAATCATCCAAGCCAGGATTGAAGGCACGGTTGCAGAGAGAGTATTCAAGAAATTTAGTTTATCAATCACTTGCTGTTACTTTTGTGGTTTGTTAATAATCTTATATGTGTAATGAAAACGGCAGATATTTCCGCTCTGCCTAATATTTTAGGTAATTTTGACACGAACCTTGCTGCTCTTTTTGTGATTCTGATGTCTCCAGGTCAGCACGATGCCTAAAGGAGATGGTCTATTGTTTACAGATAGCTATATAAGGACTTGGCCGCCCATTCAGGTTGTTAGAAAAGGTGAAAAAACATGAACAATTAGCACTATGACATGGGGCGGGCCACTCAAGCTCTTGTGAAAATCCCGGCTGGCTCTCGTGAGCACTTGTCGGTCGGTCTTTGTTTGTGTCCTAATGGCGCTTTGAGTGTATTCTCCTGTAGTTCACTTTTATTTTGGAAATTATTGCTTTATTCGGAGGAAACTTACAAACATCTGTTCCTCCATAGTACGTGTGCTACAAGTGAATACTTCTTGGAAAATAGAAAGCTATATGGATTCTTGTAAATGCTTCGCGGTGCAATCCTTACTTTTACTGCAGAAGGAAGCCTGAGTGCACCGTGATCCCAATGGACCATTCTCAGCGTTCGATTTGAATAAAATGTTCATGCAAAAGTGAAGTTATCTTAGCATTTCTAGCTCTTGAGCTAGCGCTCTTATCTGAGCGCGCAGAGCGCTGCCTCCCACAAGTACTAGTATCAATTTCATTAGTGATATTACAAGAGGACTCCCTGAAAACTCTCCGATGCTTCATTGCACCCGTTTCCCCTTATTTTCCGAGAGCTGAGATGTTAGTGAAGATTCCCCACAAATGAAACTCTCATAGCTTGTCCCTATTCCTCAATACTGATCCCTAGATACTCATGATGCGTAGTGAGCTGATCACCTCATCATTTTTTAGGAGAATAATGTCGGTGTGCGAAGGTGAGCCGTATCTGCTTATCGCTGAGACGACAAGTTGTGCTGAATCGCCTTCTTGCACACTTATGCTGTGCTATGATCATCTTCAGTGCTACCTAGGTGAGTGAACAATCTTTCACTAGAAATTACAGCTCCGATACACCTTCAGGAGTCCTTGTGTTACGGTTTCACTAGAACGTATAGCAATACTGAGCGCTGTGCCAAAAAAACTTCTGATGTAAACGGAGTTACTCGATTCCCTAGGAGAAGTACATTTCACCTCAAAATAGCGGCTTGAATAACTGTTCAACAAGGGACAAGAGAAAGTTGCGTGCGAACTCGTCCTTTCCGTGGATGAGGCACAGTCGGATTTCCTGGCGTATGACTTACCGAGGGCGATGATGCTCCTTTACTGCTAAGTTTTTGACTTGAACGTAAAAGAGAAATGGAAATTAGAGCGGTACCCCCTCTTTATCCCTTTTTGTGAATTACGAGTGAGCCTCCTAGGGGTATATAGGATGAAATTTACTTAGACGAGGACTGCCCTCTTAAGTCTGGCACTGGGCCGTTCGAATCTCCACGCATTCGACAACGTAGAAACGAGCGCGATATCTTCTGAGCTATGCTCACCCTAAAGGGCATCTAGCGTTGAACTAAAATGTAATTCGATTAATGATGGAGTTTAAACGGTTTTTCTTGGTGTAGCTTGATGTTCGCGACGTTGTAAATATGCTGCTTTGCGTGGTGTCAGTCAGGCACTATCGTAGGTACCGCTGCCCCTAGCGTGAAACTTGTTCTCATGTCGATGGCATTCCCTCCCAGACATGTTCCCCCATAGTTCTCCACCCCATTGCCGTCATCTCAGAAAACTGTTCCGAACTACTTCTAGCCGGCTTCATTCTCACATCGATTCTCCCATTCAGCCCAACAGGTTTCTGTTTCACTGTATTATCGTTTCATCACAGAATTCCGTCCGGCTTAAAGTCTGCACCTCTCTACATCTCCTTCTCTCCACGTGTACTTTCAGAGCAACCGTACTTGACTATTTTATTCAGCCATTCACCATAAGGGATAAGAAGCATAAATCACTCGAATATAGTGAATCACTTCTTGGACGTTCCATGCAATTCAATCTCAGAATGTAGAATGTTCTTACTCTCCCAGACAAGTCTTGAATGAACGTTAGAGCATGACAACGGAAGGCTTCGCCAGGGTGCAATGGCTTTGTTGTGGGATTCGGTCCTCGAAACTCGCGGGTGAATCGGCGCAACTTGCTCCTACACCATTTCCCGTACATTAATGAGCCTCAAGTAAAGTACTAACAAGCCGATGCTGAATTTGGTTGCTAGTGAGTGGAGGAAACCAATGTAGACGGATTAAATAATCAGGTTGGAGTTAATATTTTGCTTCATCCGAAAAAAAAAGCTTTTGAGAGGAGAACTTTGGGCTTTGCTGCGAGAACAGGGCACATAGTACATATCTGTCGGTCAACAAATGCGCGCACGGCACAAGGCTTCGTACTGAGCTTTTTATTACAATACTCGTCACGTAGTGTCGTCAAGTAGTGCACTGGCAAGAGGCGCTGCTTACCACGCGTGCGGTCCAGGGATCGAAATGCTTTGTCGTGCGTCGTACAGGCCATATAAGGCCGAAGGGAGCCAACACTCTGATCCAGCGATTCGTCAGCGTATCGCTGGATCCGAGCATTGCGCTAGCGAATCGAACTTTGCGCCAGCGAGTCGACCGATGCGCCAGCGAGTCGAACGATGTTACAGCGACTCAATACTGTTTGAAAGTGGCGGAATCCAACGTTTAAAGTAAGCCCGCTACAGTCAAACAGTGCGGTCCTTCAAAACAGATTTCCTTCAAACGTTAGGTCCCACCACTTTCATACAGTGCCGAGTCGCTGCTACTTCGTTCAACTCACAGGTGCATCGTTCGATTCGCTAGTGCAAAGTTATTCGCTGGCGCAACGCCCGGATCCAGCGATTCGCTAGCAAATCGCTCGATTCGTAAACTCTGACATTGGCCTAAGCATTTCCTCCCTCCGGCCACTCAATTGGCACCAATTGACTGGTCTAGGAAGACATAAATCCTGACTTGTACATGGGCTGGCCCCCGCAAGTCATTGTAAAGGCCAAATTGCATTCAAGTGAAGCTACGAATGACAAATGCAAGTAGAACAATGCTCCTTCAAAATGGATTGATCAGCGGCTGATGCTTTATTATTTATCCTTTCATGTTGGCAACTTGGTCATGGGAAGAGAGAGCAAAAGGGCGGGCGAGATGCAGACACTAATTGTAGCGGTAGTGTTTGCGGCCTGCGAGAGACCGAGCTTGATGTTGTAATCCCCTAGAGCTTCTGAGATGTCGGTGGGAACCTTTGAAGCGTTCAAGAATACTTCACAGAGATTCTGTTATTGTTAAGATTTGTTTATCTTCTATGCTCATAATCTGGTCCAGAGGTCTTCTAACACGCAAATATCCCTGACCATCATCGCACTTTGTGTCTGAATCTTGCGATAAATCGAGTGCAAAAACCGGCCGGCTGAGCGACCACTTTTTCAGCTGCGTGCCTTTATTACATCTTTTTGGTAATGAGTAATTGAATGTTATTGCGTTAGTCTCGTGGTGGATGGTACAGTAGTAGATGCCTTGCTTTGTGTTTCCGCAGCTGCACGCTTTGTGCAATGTCGGACCATGTTGATAACACAGTGGAGGCACATAGCGCCCTAAAGAAATCATGGGAGAAATCCCCTGAGGTCTTTCTCGGTCTGTGAATTGCTGCGCCTGTTGTTTGATATCCGCTCCAAATTAACGAAGACGTGTGCATCTGTGAGGCGAACCAACAGCTTGCTGTAAGCTAAACCACAACTGCTTGTTACGCAGCGCTTCCAAGGCTGACCCTCTTCAATCTTTCATGAACAACGTATCTGCATGTGCTGTTATTTACATGTTTGCTTCAATACAACGTGTAAGATATATATAGATGGTCTTCTTCGGCCATTATTCACCGCACCGTCACTGGGATAAATTTTGTAGAAACAAAAAATAATTTTGTAGAAAAAATAGAGTGGGGAAAGTTTACGGGAAGAAAAGCTGTCATCGAAATTGTGGATAGGATCTCTACAGCATTACCTTTTTTACTACAAAATTTTCTTGCTGCAGATTTCCTCACCAAACAGCTGTTTTGTTATGGCTTTAGCGAATTTCAGATTGTTTATTCAAGCAAACGCATCCTCCCACACTTCCAGACGCGATGAATCGCTACTCGGATAGTGCGTTACATGACAAAGTCTAAAAGCCCAAGTAAATCTTTGCTTGGACCAGCTACCCTTTCAGCTGCGTCAATGATTCCGAGAGAAAGTTGATTACGCGACGCATCAGAAGTCGCTTACTTCTTCCCGTTTTTACGCAGTTCAATTAGAAATTTTCTGTCAACCTCTTGGCAAGTGTGTGGGTGTGACCTACTAAATGCGGTAAGAGGTTGGAAGGACAGCTCTGTTCTCTCTCAGGAATCAAGGTAGAGATAGTTAGTGATACAGGGACGGGGAAAATTTCAAAAAATGGCCTAAAACCGGAGAGAAATAGGACCGTTTTTGCCTGATCACTCATTCGGCGAGTCTCATCGGTGCTGCCCTCTTCAACGCTAACGCTCTCTCCCTCTCTCTGCTGGAGCGGCCGGAGCCAGACGACGAGGGTGGCGGGCAGCAACGCTAGCCGCTCATGGGTATGACCCTGTTACGCCGCTGAGGGCACACCCTTCGCAGGGTGACGCGCATGTCCCGCACCCTCGGGGTAAGCCCATCTTTCTACTAGGTGTATTACCCCTTCTCCAAACTTGCCGTTGGGTCCTCCTTTGATGTGTGGAGCTCATGTGATGGGTACGCACTAAAATTCCTATTCCCGTACTTCAAGTGTGTTTTTAATCGAATGGTTGCACAATTTGCAGAGAGAAATGCGCTCCTTTCTTACCGGAAGGGACTGGGAGCGATAACAAAATTCGTAAGGCTGTCTTGTCGTCAGATGTGCTTCTGCCAATAAAAGGTCAATTCTGCGAAATATTCACGTCAAAGTGAAGGAAAACCACCTGAAATTTGATAAGAAGTATTTTTATAACCGTCGGATTTTTTACTAACAGTGTTCACCATTTTTCTGCGCAACATTGACGAAAATAGATAAACCTTCCGAGGCTGCCTCCAGCCTGAGCTTTCGACTATTTCAAAATGTTCACAAGAAGTAGATCTTTTTTCTAGGGATTCTCTCAAGGCGTAGAATTGCAGTGAGCGTGCGTGTAAGTAGCATGAAAGAATGTTAGAATTCTACTTCAACCAGTTCTTCTTGGGATGTGCTATGCTCTCGACTTTAGGCTCAAATGCTACCAAGGTGGTTGGAGGGGAAAGAGGGGGGGGGGGTACCAGGCACTCACGCCAATCAAACAATGCCAAACAACTTCATTCCCCGTGCTTGCCTGTTGAATCCCTTTTTGCACAAGTAAACCGGTTCACCCACATCGGAGTTTGCTCTCCTGCAAAAAAATGAGAATGCAGAAGGTGGCGCACGAGCTAGTGCTCCACAATGCCTGCACGGCCAGCCAATGTATGCACAATTACTTCCTGTCAGATTGGTTTGAGACTAGTTAGCAAATCCTTCGGTATGGAACAGTTAGCTTACGCGGAAGGGGAGCGATAGGAGATTTGATCCCATTACCATGTGTGCGGCAATGACGCTTTTTGTCACCCCTCCCCACGCCCAGTCTTGTAAGAGGTCATAGGGGAATGCAAGAACTCCCGAGGGTGTTTGACTAGTAATAATTTAATGTAAATTGATAAACAGTAGCAGCACAACTCCATGCATTTCAATTCTATTTCTTTTCTTTTCTATTTTCTCTCCCTTCTCGCTGTCCAACGGATCTTTCAAAGTAGTAAATTGCCTCAGAATGTTAATGAAAATATTTGAGAATTCAAAATATGAATTTGCTGAAATTTGGCTCGTTCCACCAACCCTATCCCTTTGCCAACTAGTAACAGCCACCCTTTCAAATGAATAGACAGTGATCGAAACCGAAGAGTAGTGTTTTCCATCAGTTCCACTCGACTGTCTTCGGTCAAATGGTCATTAATAACAATCACCCTAAGATGTGCGCGATTGTGCCGCAATAGATGGATCATAGCCACTACCGGGTAACCTTCAAAAACACTTACCCCCCGAAAGTACTGCATTCTCGGGCGAATTTCTCACGAATACGAAATGCATACTGTTCGCTGTGTAGTTAGGTACGTAACGAACCGCTGCATATTTGTACAGCGGCGGGGGGTGAGGCAAAATTATCGAAACAGTCAATAGCGATCGTTGGCTGTTTTTCGTCCGGTCGTAGGACGGACACCTTGCACAGCTGACTACGATGTCCATATGTAATGCATGGTATTGATTTTATTGATTGAAATACTGCGAAAGGAATTGGAAACTTCAATACTTGCAGCCAATAATGGAGGAAATTCGTGCGCAAACATTGATACCTATACGACCATAATTCCAATTAACTCGCCATCGTGGGTTGAGAATTTTTTGGCTTCTAGGAGAAGTTACTGAATTTTTTGACTGCCAATGTTTACAATAACAACTCGAGAGAGAGTACAAGTTTTAACTGTACTGTTTTGTGGAACAGCGTTAGCGTTATGGCACGAGGCTGCGAGTAAACATTGTCGCTGAGGGTCTTTGTGGGTGCGGTGTAAGTCGATCAACATTCGTCCACACCTTACGTCCCGTTTGTCTAATGCGATCGCTTTCTCGAGTGGTTTCATCAAGTATTTGCGTTTAATCTAGTATATATTATTTCGTGTATTTTTATGAGTAAAAGATGTAGCTAGTCTTGCTTAAGTTGATCGATCATAACTCGCAAATATCTCCAGGCGTCCTTTAAACGAGTCCGAAATCCCATTTCATGAGCATTTCATTCATTAGAAACCCGCACGAGTCTATGAAGAACAGAACCGGCTGCACGAAGCGTTAGGGCCCAGTCGCTGAGGGGTTTTATCCTGCACAGTATTAGCAACTGCCGTTCATCGTGGCTAGCTTTACTAGTGATATCTGTGGCTCTGTGTTTGGCGGCAGTAGTTGGCCACTTTTCATTTGAACTGTTGACAGCACTGAATGTGTTTATGTACAGCGTTCTAATATCTCTTGTTTGTTTATTTATTTCTTTACTTATTTGTTTACTTTTTTATTTTTGGTACCTCTTGGTTGGCTCGTATAGTTAGTTTTTTGATCACTTCTTGATTAAATTTAATAATTAATTTTAATATCACAATAACGTTATGTTTGGATTTCGATTTAATTAATGAATTAATTAGCAATAATATCAATTTTTGACTTGCTTTTGATTGTTAACTGCTGTTTTTTTGGCCGCAGTTCGCCTTGCGAGTTTCACGTATGCTGGGTTGTGAAATAATACCAATGTTTATATAAATAAATTGATTTTGATTTTGATTCAATTTGATAAAAGTAATTTCAATCAAGAAGGTAGACATTTCATATGCTCTCATCGTTGTTACTTGATTTGTTGTACAATTGTAATCATTTTCGCTTCCCTTGTTGTACTCATCAGATATATCCCGAACTGAAGCTCATACCCATAAAGGATGAGCTCGAGTTTGTTGGGGTTCAAACAATGCCAATCGTCTGTCTGGCCAATGTGAATTTTTGTTTACATTATCATTACATTTACACATCTCACAATTGTTATGGTTGCTCAGGTAGAAAGGTTATTTTTAAAACCCAACTTTATTCTTTAGATATTAAGGATGGAGATTCGAAGAAGTCGTTCAGTCTCCGTCCCGCACGTGTCCTCAAAAGAAGACTAAACAATAGAAATGGCTTCTCTGTGCTCATATGTAGGAGGAGGGGGACCAAAGGATTCAGTCGAAGTCAGAGGGGAAGGCAGGCAGATATTCATTTGTGATTCGGCGGGTGGGAGGGGGGGGGGGGGGTTGTTTGGCAAAATTTCGATGTATTTTTGGAGAACATGGGAAAATGAATTTCCCAGCAGTAAGTTTTACGAAATCGATAGAGATGTTAGAAATTTTGGCAGGTCGTGATAAATTTTGCCGTTTCGAATTATATTTAGTCATCAACTTCTACCACTTCTATTCAATATCTTCTTTTGCTCAGAGACTCTTAGATCGCCATGCCATGGCTGACTTGTCTCTGAGCATTTAACACAATCATCCCATCACTATCGCTTGTTTGGGTGTTTTTATGTGGAATTAAATCTTGAATATTGATTCAAGGCGAATTGTGTGGCCCTATCTCCATCGAAAACCGGTAACCTGTCACTTATAAGGATCACAAAAAGGAGCACAAAGTAACACTTATTTCTAATTTTTTTAATAAAAAGAAATTCAAATGAAATTTTTCAACCTAGAAGCTATGAATAGTTTGACATACCGCCGTAAAACGGTCACAGACGGGGGCGGGAATAGGCCATGTAGACTATTGAACACGTGAACGAGTTGCACATTGGCTTTTACCAAAATCTATTAGTATGTGTGCATAAGACTATACGTGGCTTTTCGGCCCACCAGCCATTTTAGCCCCGCCCACGCCGCCAGCTGTGGTCTGGAAGTGAGATTTTGAGAGAGTCGTTGCAATTCGAAATTTCACTTTCAAATGAAACTTTACACACAATCTCATGTGGCCGCACACAACACATTCACAAGGGGAAAAAGAAATTAGTTTTGGTGCACGACGCCTTCAAAGTTGTAACGACCTGCCAATGTTACAACAATGCATTTCTACTCGTCCATCAGCTGGTGTGTGATCAGCTACGGCTAGATATTGATTGAATGTATTGCTCTTCAAAGGCCATCCTTGCATAACTACGGTCAAAACACCCTAAGCTGAAATTCTAGCGATCACGGTTGTAAACAGGTATTGATTCATTTTTAGCTCGAGGTCAAGCATTTCGAGGGCAGCCTTCGCACGACGTTCGATCATAACTGTACCCAATAAACGTCGCGTTCAACAACGGAATTAGTCTTGCCCTCTTTGAAGGGGTTTTATTGATTTTCACTGAACTCAGCTATGCTTTGATTTTAAAGAGTACTAGGCTATTCTTCTTCTTTTCACCCTTTGAGCTAGCTTATTTCAACCTTTTCATCCACTTGATTGACTTTTTCAGGCTCACTATAGCATCTATTTACAACCCTATGTGTTGATTGTATGGTCCCAAGGCGTCATGAGGTCCAAAATTTCATTCCTAAGCTAAAAATAATCCAGTCCAAGAGATTTTTGTTTACTGCGCGTGACAAAATTTCCAAACTCAGCACCTTTGAAACCAAAAATACTGTTAATTAGCTGATTGGTTAAACTTGATAAGTTCCCTAGTGAAAGTTCAGGCCAAGGAGGCTGAGCTCCTCATCCTGGTAACCAGACGGCCCATAAACAGTAATGCAGGCTCGAGGAAGATGCTAAGCACTGGAGTGTTGTTTGAAATCCATAATATCGCTACGACCATAGTATCGATTTACCACGACAACGTAAGTGGTTACTGTAACTCACAGTTCGCTAATTCTATCTGAGGGCACGGTCTACCGTCACGTTGGACCAATTTCGAAAATTTTACCACCCCTCCCCCTTCTAGAGGGCCTCGATACGACCCCCCCCCTTCAGGGTCAACCCTTTTCTATAGTATTTGATTCTAAGACCAGTCGACCCAGCCGAACTCCGCCCACTTTTCCTTCCAAAACAGGGTCGGTCCTATCGTTGCTACTTTTCCAAAAGTTTTTACGACCCCCCCCCCTTCAAACACAATTTTTACCCCAAAAATTACCGTACATTTCCCTGCAATTTCCCCCATATTTCAACTACTCCCTTTTCTAGGAGGGAGGTATATACGCGCGCTGAAACGGCAAATTTTCTCCCGCGCCGCTCCCCACTCATCACATGCAACTTCTTACAACCAAAGTACGACCCCCCTCTACAAACTCATCAAAATACGACCCCCCGTTGCTACTTGTAGCAACATAGGGTTGACCCTGCTTCCAAAATTGCCGTCGAGTGGGGGTATATATCGCATGTGAAACGGCAAACTTTTCGCACTCAAAATTCCAGTCAACAACCTAATCCGCTCTCCATTCCATGAAAAATCGTCCCGTGCATTGACGCTGCCTCGCAAAATACGACCCCCCCCCTTTTTCACCCTTGAATACGACCCCCCACTCCCTCGTTGGACTTTGTCCAACGGACGGTTGACCCTGTCTGATGGCACGTTTAGGGCCATGGCTTGGGTAGATCGAGCAGTCTGTGCTCCAGGACAACCTTTAGTAGAGGGAGGGTGATAAGATTAACTAAGCCACTTTAAGGTAGGTAAACTCACTAAGTGTTAACAATAAGAAAATCAACAACGAATAAAACAAAAAGACCTCCTATGCTCATATAAACTTCTAGGCTCTGAAATATTGTCACGTCCAAATAATAGTCAAGAGATAATTGAAAGTTTTTCTGTGCCAAACAGGTTTTTTATAGTGAAGCGTTGATTGTGCCGACGTTTCGACTAGCTCGTCGTTTTCAAGGCCTGAAGGAAGCATTTTGAAGATTCTCAAATGAAACTTATCCTACTTAACGCTCACTCACTCCTAACTAGTAGCAACTCGAGCAAAAGGTGCAATCCGAGTTGCTACTAGTTAGGAGTGGTCAAGAGATTTCGGGAATCTTATGGGCTTTCATCCTTATGCAGTAAAATGTTTTGAAGTCTCATAGTGTTTTTGAAAGTTTCGGCTGTTCCTAAATGTTGCAAACGCCCTCTCATGCGCTTTTTGAGTGGGGTGTCCTTTGGGCTGTGGAACTACGTTAACTTGCTGACATGACTCTCTGACTTGCCAGTCAATTTCATGATATATCAGAGTCCCGTTTCAACAGCAAAAAAAGGCTGCTAAACGCTTCAGATAAGCAAACCAAGATTGCGAAATTGCAATTTTCTCAATCAAAAGACCAGCGGAGACGAGACTTCAAGTGGTGCTTGTGATTCACTATTGTGATGGGCGTTAACATAGGAAATCGGCGGTGTCATGCTAGAAGCCCGTCTAGCCATTCTCATTTCTCCCTCTCTAGCTGGCTCCCTCCCTTCCTCTTTCAATCTCCACCTCACATTCTATCCAATTTCACTGGATCGTTCACATTGTGAATATTTGGTAATATGACACTCACGAACGCTTCGACGCCATGAGTTTATATAGCGAGTTCAATAAAGGATTTACAAATGCCTGCCGGAGTCGTAGTGCGAACGGTAGCCTACTACTACCGCACGGTGAACTTTTTTAGAAGTTTCTGTATAACCAGTTTTCCCATACATAAATATATTAATCACAAATATTGCACCTACGTATGTGCTGAGTTTACCAGGCAAAGCCTAGCATGAAATGTCGCTGTTTTATGCGTGCAACGTTGTGTGATTGATCTTTCAGATTCTTAAGTTTTGCCTCAGGGGATCGGGTAATTACTGTAGAATGTGCCGCAGGCCAATGGGCCCAAATCCTGTTTTCTCCGTACGAAGCCATTCATTTCTATTTTCTACAATTTTCTATGGAATTCGTACGCTTGGCTTATCTTACAAGTCTTCATTAACGCTGCTCTTGATCTTCACATATTCAAACGTTTTTTGATTGTTTTACTTTCACTGTTATCGAACCATGTAGCGCAACTGCGTTAACCTAAGTATCAAAACTAGCTCATTCACTGCTCTACTAGAATTGATGAAGCTGGAAGATTGAAGGGAGATTCCACGATAAGGTCTTTCCTACATCGGTAGTTACTTTCCTACATCGTGGAATGAAATCTGGTCCAATAAGTTCAAAGTGTTGGAGCATTATTTTGGACTACTTCACTTTTAATTCACTTGAATAGGCTGTGACTAAAACATGAACCTCCTGTCTGACAGGCTCCTTTTTTACCTCTCTGCTTTCTCTACTTTTTTCAAAATTATATCATACGCTTTTTTTCTAAGAATAGATGCATGGTTTTTTTTCTACTTTTGACGAGCCCTGGTGAGATACTCGTCGCCTTATTGCCTTGTTTCTCTAGCTAGTATTCTAGCTTCCACTTTACCTAGTGAAGGAAAACTGAATACTCTTCGAAAATGATTTGTGTTCTTTTCTGTGTATGCTTGTTTTAATGTCTCACTGAAACAGTTTCACAGTTACCTGCGGCCCTAGTTTCACGTTGTAGCGCGCACTTTCGGCGCAGTCAATAAATAAATAAATGAAA
>MU868352.1:396409-427149 GCA_036418205.1 Ostertagia ostertagi
CGTAAGAGTTGACAATATTAGTATATTATTAGGTCGGTCCATAAGTCTTGCAACAAACTGGCCGAATTTTGAATTTAATATTTTCATTATCTTTTTGTTCCATTCATCCGGCATGCTACCCTCCATCAATATCTGCCAACACACTAGTAGCTGCTCGATGCCTCCCTTGTAGGACTCTACTGAATTCTGATCGAAGAAAGATCAGATGTCGATTTTGACATCATCATGGTTAGGATGAGCTTTCTTCTCTAGGAGGTGGTCTGGAGAGGGAAGCAGGTGGGCATCCTTTGGCACGAGGTCAGGGCTATAAGGTGGATACGGAAGAACTCTCCGTCCGAGAGTCCCAAATTTTCCTGATTTTCTTAGCAAGAGGTGGTTCAACGGTGTCATAAAAAAGCAAACTTTGCCTTGTTTTCTTTCGTATTGAAAGCGTTGCATCGAGCTGTGGATAGTTGACTTTCGCGTTGACTGCGACATCTACACGTAGGGGTTTCCAGAGCTTAACTCCTCTCGTGTTCCACCAAAAATCCGAGAAGGCCCTACTTGGACGAGGTTGAACTTAGCAGTAAGAACTCCCGAAGCGTTTGAGCTGGACTATCGCCGCTTGTTCATTTGTTAGCACACTGTACCCACTCCTCATCTTCGGCAAATGTGATGGATGGTCAATCGTAGAATCCATAGTAAGTCGACTTGAACATGAACGATGTCAGATCGTGTTTGGAGCTGAATCGGGCTCAAGGCACGTGGGGACCAAACTCTATATTTTCGGATCTTCACAAGTCTTTGGAGATGCCACAGTGCTGTCTCCTTGTCGCATCGGAATCGCTCTAGCAAATGATCGATAGTCTATCCAGATCCCTTTTCAACAGCGTCAGGTAGAGCATCGTGATTGCCAGTCACGGGGTGGTTGGAGTGTGGATCATCTTCAAATAAAAAAGTCAACGCTGAGCAGAGTGAAGCGCCGGTGCACCGTGAATTGAGAGAGCGTGCCCTCGCCCATCTTCTGGCTAATCCTTGGTGTAGCATGACTTGCGGAACATTCCAAGCAGTACTCGTAAAAATTAAGGGCACGAAGAGCTTTTCGCGAAATCGGTGTAATATCCATAACAAGTAGCGAGACAACGAGCTGGACGGTTGGCTGAAATTGCAAAGGTGGATGCTACGTCAGCAAACATGTTGCGGAATTTTCGGAGTTCTCACAAAAATTCTCTAGCATTAAATGTAATTTGTTGCAAGACTTATGGACCAACCTAATAAATGGGTTCATATAGAAAATACATGGGCGGTACTCACGTACAGTGGGGTATAAAGGGTGGGGTATAAACAAGATGCCAAAATAATTTTGGCCCACTTCAAATCAGTAAGGCGAAACGAGATACCAACTATAGCAGCGTAGACCATATCCTTCAAGTGATTATTAGTATTTTTTTTTATTCAAAACGGCCGCTTATAAATTTAGCAATTCCCGTGAAACGTTCCATACAGGAATCGGCCTTGCTCGCACGATATTTTCGAAAATTTATGGGATACGTTTTGAAGAGCAGCTGTTACGAATCTATTCGGACTGTATTGTTTCGGCACTTTTTCAGCTTCTTCATGGACCATATTAAACAATCCGTTACATTGGAGTAGGAGGTTTTAGGAGTATGCAATTTTTGCACGGCCAAAAGTCGTACGGCTAGGCTGTGCTGCAGACTTTCATAAAATTCAGTCCTACATACCACCTTGTTAGTGAGTCCAATCGTTACGAGTAGAAAAAGTGAAAAATTCCTTTCCGGAATTCTATCTTGCATAGAATTTTGCTTAAGTTCCTTTTCCACACAGGTGAAAAAAAGGAAGAAGTCGCGGTCACTCAGCTTCCATTCATTGCATTCGATGCAACCTTCTAGCTCAGCGATGAATGGAAGCTGTGTGACCACGACTTCTTCCTTTTAGCAAATTTTGCTGCAATGGGTAGCGAACCATCAACAAAGCATTCAGGTTTACTTTTTTTTTAGCATTACTGCAACCGTTCAGCGGAAATGAAACACAGTTTCTCGTTCCTTGCTTCCTTTCATCCATATCATAAGTAAAAAGGATAAAGCATTTGCCGTTGATCAATCCCTTTTGGGATGCGGCACGCATTCTACTTCCATTTGTACATTCGTAGTGGCGTTTGAATGCGATGTGGCCTATACAATGACTTGCGGGGGCCAGCCGATGTACAAGTCAGTGTTTTTATCCTCCCAGACAAGTCTGGTACCAATTAACCGACCCCGGAGGGATGGAAGGCTTGGTTGGCTCACGACCCAGGGGCATGCCGGCCCGCCCCCCCCCCCCCCCCCCCCCCCCCCCCCCCCCCCCCCCCCCCCCCCCCCCCCCCCCCCCCCCCCCCCCCCCCCCCCCCCCCCCCCCCCCCCCCCCCCCCCCCCCCCCTACCCCCCCCCTTCCCCCCCCCCACCCGCCCCTCACCCCCCCCTCCCCCCCCCCTTCATAGTACGATTTTAATTGCGTTGATACGTAATCGAAAATAAAGGGATACCAGCGACAGTATTTCAACAAAATTCCGACTGCATTTGAATTTCTTATATTTATAAGTGAGTGAAGAACTTTCCAGATGTCTGCAAAGAGACTGAGGCAACGAACACGATTGGTCGTCCTCAACGCCAATTTCCATCCTGTGGAAGCCAAACGCTCTACTGTGTTCGTTCCTGAAAATATCATTCATTCGTGATTACTGCTGCATAATTCGAAATAAACTGCTGAAGCAAAGATCATGTTGTTAGCAAAAGACCACTACCTATCGTCTCTTTGTTCCAAGGGGCAGCTGGACCTTTTTAACACAAAATAGAAAATTCAAGTCATATAATGTGACTCAAGAATGGAGCAAACTAAAACGGGCATGAAAATTATGTTATGAGCAGCTGTGGATTGCTTGATCTTGGGCGTTGAACGTGGAGCAGCTTATCTACTACTGATATTTCAACGATATTTAAATGACAATCCTCTCCTTCAAAGCTGACGAATATCCAATCAGAAAAGGAAATCTTTGGAAGTTCTTCAACGAGCACATTCAAAACGATGTTAAAATGATGAAAATCACCGCGAGATAATCAAATCAGGTGGATCAATGAGGAAGATTTTCGAGAAGCGCGAGTTCCTACAATTTCCAAAGCCATAACTTGCATTAATTAGTCAAATCTGGAAAATTAACTTTGACGACTGTGTGGCCCACCGGGGGCCACACTTTCACTCGAAGGCGACTCGTTTTTCGTCATTTCATTTGGCATTTTTAAGTGTTTTAAAGCTGCCCGTATACCTTATCGGAAGCAAAATCAATGTGCTCGTTACTAATAATGGAATTGTTGGAGTTTTGATGGATTTTGATGAAAAAATTCGAAAAGAAATGGAGCAACGCACGCACAACGGCGGTCGTCAAAGGGTCTGTAGCGTTGCTGAATTGGAAGTTTTGCGCTCTCGACATTATGGGAAGTGGCCATGTTGTCTGGCATATTCAAAACTGGCCCCGTAGATTTTGCCGCAGCAACCGCCGAGGTTTTCTCCTTTGCCTGATTCGGCCTCATGTTCGGACAAACTATATTTGGTAGGCGACGTATATAGTAAAAAAATAAGATAATGCAAATTCGGAACAAACGACCTTTTGCTTTTCAAAAAGTATGGAAGTGTATAACAAATTCCACTCAACGATTACAGGTTCATAAATTTGGCGCTAAAACTGCATTTCTTCTTTCTTCTTCTTCTTCTTCCTGTCACTTTATACGAATCCTTCAAAGAACGGGTACCCCCAGGAGGCCCGTCGCGCGGCAAGAAGGCAAAGTCAGCGGACGAGTCGCGCGCGTACTATAGGGATTTCGTCAAGTTAAATAGAGTGTCCCACTGCACGTCCTACATCGCACACCACGCGCTGCAACTCGTCCGCCGACTCTGCCTTCTTGCCGCGCGACGGGCCTCCTGGGGGTACCCTACAGTTATGGTTGGGTTCCTAATTAACCCATAACGGACGGCCAGTGTATTTTTCGCGTGCGCCACCATGTGGCGCACGCCGCCACCCAGGGTAGGGTTTATGTAGGCTTATGCGAACAGCAGGGTTAAGACGGGGCTAAAGTAGGTGTCGTGTCTCATCATCCAAAAGAAGAGATTTCCGTTGACGACAAGTTCGTAACCCGCCTTTCCGCTCTAAAACTAGGGTGCAAAGAATGAATGGAAGCTGTAGGTGACATTATCGAAAAATGCGAAACAACAACCCCGAGCAAGGATGTGGCTATATTTAGGGGAAGGGGTCTCGGGACGTGCGAACCATGGGTAAGCCACCCATCAAATAGTAAACTTAAATTAAGACAAAATGTATGTAAAATTTATTGTAGGTTTGTCAAAAATCCAGCCGTCCAGGTCCTGGGAAGATATGTTATTCCACATTGCTGAGAGTATATATGGGTATATTAAGATTGCTAGAAACATTCCAAAAACAAAAGAAATAATCGTGCGCCACCATGTGGCGCACGCCGTCCGTTATGGGTTAAATAGGGTATCGCTATTACGTGTCACTCTTCACGACTAGGAACGTCGGTTGTGAACGTTATGAAATTCCAGCTGGACAGCTTGTGAGTGCATATGTGTGCGATAGCCTTTGTGAACTTATTCTACGAACGTTCTAGAGTTCTCAGAGCAATCAGTCACATGGCCTGCTGCGTTACCTCATCAGGCCATGTGACTGATTTCTTCTGAATCTGTATAAAATTCGAATTGATTAGCTGTGTCTGCTATTGATTAGTGCTGTAGTCGGCATTGATAAACGCCTACATGGCAGTGAGTGCTTTTCGGTTTCTATGGTACCGTTATGTGCGTTTGCCACCTGCAACTAAGGCAGGCAGCGGCGGCTGGGCAACACCTGCGAACTCTTTGTGAGGTGATCACGCTTTCCAGTGACGGATTTTCGTATTCATATTCTTTTCCTCAACACTGAAGTGAACTTCATTGAGATCTCCGCCAAATTTTCGCTTCCTGATATCACTAACTGTTAAATACAGTACCCTAATCCTTGCTGTAAGCTATATTCGCTCGAGCATAAAGGATGCAGGAATAAACATTTGGCGTCGATAAATTCTTTTCGGACCACGCACTGTTTCCGCCCAAAATCGCAGCAGCATTTTGAAAGCGTTTTTTCTTAAATAATGACTAGCGGCACCGATGAGCAAGTCAGTGCTTTCCATTCAAACAAGACTGGTAGAAATTTGCCGGCCTCTGGGGAATGGGACGCAAGGTTGACATAGAGTGCGTACGACCCAGGATTTGATCCTTGGCCGCACATGGCCTCGTAGGTGGCGCAACTTGTCACTGTCCATTTTCAGTCCTTGAATTCAATCTGGTAAAGCCTCAAAATTTCAAAAACCATTCCTCGATGCTTGTAAATATTGGGCAATATTAGTTGTCACTGGCAAAGTATTGTGCTGATAATGAACTCATGCAATTACAATACAGCACAGCTGTTAGTCCGTTTACGAACATCGTCAACTGCACCACTGAACTTGTCAATCGCCGATACATTTTGAATTCGACTTTTGATAAGAAATAGGTTTTGAGTTTGAGGGTAACTACGGTATTTTTGTCTACTTGAGAGAGAACAGAGGAAAATCGATGCTCCACCGTTCCATGGAACAGCTCCTTTTCATAATCGTTCTTAGGAGTTCCAATTTTTGTCAGCTTCGTATTCACTTCCCTTCATGTAATCTTCGTTTACTAATGTATCCATCATTTTCATCATACCATTTCATGATATATGAAAGAGCCCACTTTTGTGTCCACCTAAACTGCTCATCGCAAGTAAAATCGCCTTGCTACAGCCGTTGGAACAATTGGAGCAATTAACAATCAATTACCTGCTGGCTAATCGAGAAATTGCTTGTAATTTTTTCACAAGTAGGTACTTCGTGGCAATTGTCTCTCTGAAAGGATAGATCAACCGTTTGGACGAGTCAGAGGGAGGGGACGATTTTGCAAATTCAAAAATAGGGTGTCTTTTTTAAGAGGCTGGGAAAGGAGATTTTCGAGGACCTGAAAAAATTCTTGCGAAGTTCGGGGATTCTCTCAAAATTTAGGTAGTTTGTGCAGTCTAAATAGGCGTATATATTAAAACAAGCAAAGGTCATGTTAAGCCTTCGTCATAGATATCATCCTTTAGGTTTTCGTATTGCCAAAGATAAAAGCATAACACGTAAAAAAAACTGGGGTGGAAAACTACCCTGTAAGTAGAATGTGATCAGAAAAACGAGCGCTCATTCCTTAGCGCGCAACGTGGATTCTGACGTAGTGGATTTTTCAAATACGCGCGTTTTGGTAGAGGCATGGAGCCAGCATGATCAGAAAACTCGTCCGAACTTTCCTTTTCCTCATACCAAGGCGGATGAAAAGGGCTTGTCGAGGGTTTCGTCGGCTGTTTGTTTCTTTTTATTTACCTCTGACCCCACCTTCACTATCGAGCACTCATATCGCAAAACAAAATATTGTCGATAGGTATTATTGGCAAAATTTTCAATGAGTTCACCGAAGCATTTCTGTTGGCACAAAATTTATGCTTACATAGTTTCTGTTCGGTAGCTGCTTATCTTCTGACGGGGGATTTCTCTTGGGCTACAGTAGTAGAACATTGACCCGCCTCGACTTTTAGAATTGAGTCATTGACTTGTCGGTCCTTGCGTGATAACTATCGCCCTTTTTGTTGCAACAATTGATCATCCATAGAAATTTTACTGGCGTATGCTGGATTTGACCTGGAATTCGATCCAGGACCATGTGCTGTAGCGGCCCGTTGGCACTATGCATGCCCTTTACAAATTTGTACACATCTTCCTATAAAGATGTGCAAAAACTCAAATAAAATTTTTTGGGAGCTGCGCACACTGGCCCACCACGTGAGTTGCGGCACGACTTGCTTTACATATAACTAATCCTGGGCGACGCGTCTTGAATTGGGACTATTTTTTCAGAAAACAAAAATATAAGGCTTCTCCTACTTGAGCACAATTCCGCCATCAAGCGGGTGCTCTCATCGTAATAAGCTCTAAAGTGTGGTAGCCTCTTTTACTACATACAGGGGGGGGGCAATAAAAAAAACATTTTGTCTCCAGACTCAAATGGATTTAATCACACTTTGCTCAGCTCAAAGCGTGTGCTCCCAACTCATTTCATTTCATAAGAAAATCTTCATAGTGGCCATCTACGTGGACGGCATCAGAAAAGTTTGCCCCGGAAACATGGTGCTTTGGTCGAGCTCACCAGGAAGGTCTTTCAGGGCGTGCCAAGCTTTTTGAAAACGGTCTTTTGCATGATATAGGGGCACATGCGGGAACCACAGAACCATGGTTAATTTTTCCTGAACGGCCCTCTGAATACCAGAAAAAGGGGTCCCTAGGGACCCCTTTTTCTGGTATTCAGAGGGCCATTTAAGCGCGCTCTAGGCACAGCGCGCGACGCGATCGCGGGTAGTTAGCGCCGCTATACTGGAGCGCGAGACTGTTCAACTGTGTAGGGGCAGTACCTCCTTCAATGTTCTACTTTCCGGCCAATGTGGCAAAGGTTAAATGTCTTTAAAGGAAAGAAGGAGAACCTAATCTGAGCAGAATTGAATCTAGCATTTGGATCAAGCCGCATTTGCGTGGCAGCGGCGCTGTCCCTCTCGCACATCTGAAACTAGCATTTTTTGATATGAAACCGGATGTGCAGAGGACAAAAAGGGGTCGTATCAGAGTCCATGTTTTGGAGGGGGGTCGTAAAGAGGCGGTTATTTCCTCGACACGATTTTCACCCTGGTCCCTAGTCACACCTTTTTCACCAGTTTTTCAATCAAAGTCTATTTGTAAGGGTTACTGACGGTCCTAATCATGAATATGGTACTAATTATTCATGCTAACTCCATTTTGCGCGAATTTTGGAAACGTCAACTCGAAATGCAAAAATTTGTCACCACGAGGAATCGAACTAGGGACCCCCTTTTCTGGTATTCAGAGGGCCGTTCAGGAAAAATTAACCATGGTTCTGTGGTTCCCGCATCTGCCCCTATATCATGCAAAAGACCGTTTTCAAAAAGCTTGTCACGCCCTGAAAGACCTTCCTGGTAAGGGGGTTCTCGACTGATCGTGTACCGTAACGACGGGCTCCGAAGGGTGACTTCCGAGTGAATCGATCCAAGAAATTATAAGAGCTTCAGGCTGAAGCAGTTACTGTAGGCCTCCTTGAGCTCGACGACGGTGACAGATGACGTCATATTCTGAAGACGGTGAGGGCAGTGAAGGAGGGCCTGCGTGTACTTATAGAGGGACATTTAGGGAATATTTGCTGAGGAACTTCCGTCAACGACGGCAATCTCTGCGAAGAAAAAAAGCCGAAGTGCGATCTGGGCAAAAGGAAAATCTTCCATCTAGGATATGGATAAGGTAACATCTTAGAAAAAAGCTCCAAGAAAGCATCACCGCGCGACAGAGCAAGTTAGCCAGGTAAACGACCCTCTTCTCGTCTGCTTGAAATGCAGCGCTTAAGACCCAAGGATAACATTGGCGTCTGCTTGATTTCAGATATGCGAACCCGTCACATCACGCTCTGGTTGAAAAGCGCCGTTGGTGTCATTGAACTTGAAATGAAATGAAACATTTCCAACTCAGCTCCCTTAACATTAAAAGTACGTCGATCAAGTGTAAAACAGTTGAAATGCCAGATCTCAATTGCGGACGTTCTCAAGATTTCTCTAAAATGCGCAAAACATTTAACATCGAATACCTTAACCCAAAAATATTACCCCCTTTTCCCAAAATCCGAAAATACGGCCCCTGCTCGCTTGTTTCGGCCGGACGGATCGTTGGACCTAATAAACCGGCCGTGGCATCCTCAAGCAATTATGCACATCCTTGGTAGGAACGGCCATCCGATATACCTCTCTCTCTCTGATATGATGATGTCTGATGGAGATGATGATCGCAAGAAGCCATAATTATGCGAGTCCGTATAGACCACGAATAACAGTCATATCAGCAACAAGTAGACTCTATCAGTTTCGTTTCATGCCTTGTTCATAACATTACTTCAATGCTCATAACGTTGTCAGAATTCGGAGAAAACATAGAGCGGTAGAAGCAAAAAAGGGCTGCTTCTGCATCTTATTTTATGTACATATGCTCATTGCTGAACCAAAGAGATGATCTTGGCTTTTGAAGGTGAGCTGTGCTCAACCGGTGTTCTTCTTCACCTTATTACTTCTTAAAGCAACAGTCGAAGCAGGTCTCTTAATATTGTGCTGTCCCGGAGCCTCATCAGCACCTAAATATTGTATAACACAGAGAGGCACCAAAATTTTGGAACTCAAACTTTTGTGATTCTTTCGAAATAAAATTTTGGTGCCTCTCTGTGTTATACAATATTTAGTCGAAGCAGGGTTTCAACCATTCGATCCTAAGGGGTGGAAACATGCACTAGCCCTAGTCAAGTACATAGGAAATGTCACTGATTTGAAAACTTACCTTTGAAAGGCGTTGGAAGAGTGTCTAACGCCTTTGAAGTGGGCGGGTCCACAGAGCAAGCACTTTAATCAGAACTTGTGGTTAATTATTGGAGCGTCTGTATCCGGATACCACCCCCATTATCTTCAAGGCCCTCGCTTTCGTTACGGTAACTGTTTGAACAACTGATGCAAGACATATTCATTGCGCTCAGCCCAGTGCATCCAGAACACCTTCACCTGACTCCGTTCCTCCCAGGCCTATTTTGAACTAGAAAAGAAAAGTATGGAGGCTTTCTCATAATGTGTGCCGTGTTCAAGGCTTTGAAAAACTAAAAGAAAATGATTCGAGCAATCGCGTTCTAACTTGTAGATAGAAAAAGAAAAGAAAGAAAGGATATCTGGAGCTCTGGCCGTTCACTTGGAATCAAGCGAAAATAAAGCATTTCAAAGTAAGGTGTCAAAAAAGAACAGATCTTTTGAAACACCTAATAAAAGCAAGTCTAGCACAAGTCTCTGGTGACTGTTTGTAGTCCACAGAAACGGTATTTTTGAGCATTTTCAATATTTGTTTTTGCAATACTGTAAATTGTACAAATGTAAACTAGAACCAAGCTGATAAAATATGTTTCAACTTTCTCCATTCAAGCAGAGATGGTGTGACGACAAGAATGGCCGCTACGGCGCGCTGCGGATCAAATCCCAAGTTGAACCCCGCGTACGTCATCCATATTCCGAAGAGGCACACCCATTCCCTGTTGGCTGGTGCCAGAATGTGATAACGGTCATTTTTCCGCTCTACTGTGGAGCACCGGTAACACCCAAACTAGTCATCGGAGCTGCCAAAGTGGGTTGGATGCTTTAGGGAATAGGGTTCACTTCTTGTGCCCAAAGCACTTTTGAGGCTTAAAGAGACAACTGTGTCCAAATGTCAGGCCGTTGAATTCAAGGCAAGATAAAAAAGGATAAAGGATAAAGCAATTGCCGTTGATAAATGACTTTTGGGGGCCAGCCGATGTACAAGTCAGTGTTTTTATCCTCCCAGACAAGTCTGGTACCAATTAACCGACCCCGGAGGGATGGAAGGCTTGGTTGGCCCGGGCGACTCACGACCCAGGATTTGATCCCCGGACCGCTCGCGTGGTAAGCGTGCCACTTGCCACTACACCACTTCCGCCCTTAAGGCAAGATTCAGGATCAAATTGATGAGGTAATTCCACTCAAATGTGAAAGTAGGGGTAGGAGGTGGACCGCCAGTGGAGAAAAAAGAAAAAAAATCGTGAAATACACAGGAAATACGAGCTTTTGCTCTACGCTGCGGAGAAGTTCAAAAGGCCAGGGAGATGAGAGATAATGTGAGCGCGGAGAGCGGTAGAGAAGTCCGAGTAGAGAGAGCATAGCAGATCAACATTGCGACGCAGACAAGATATCGAGCGGTGGGCGGAGCGTGTCGCAACAGGTGGAGCGTGTCAAAGTTCTTAGCGCCTAGCGTCTTTTCGAAGTAGGGAAGTGACGCGACCTCTGCACTTGCGTAATTAGCGCTTCTAGCCACAGTAAGGCTGACTAAGTCTGAGCCCGAACTTTGCCTTTAAGTGTTCCACACAGCTTCGTAAGGCACAAACGCGACTAGCGCACTTACACTTGGTCCTTCCATGGATGAGGAGGCAACAAAGTGCCTCCTACTGTCGTGTGAAAAAACCTATGATGAAGTTTTTTTCCGGTAGTATCCACAGAGTCAACAACAGAGAATATAATTAGCTGCCACATTTCACCTGATTGTTTTGCTGTAGAAGAGAATGCATCCATTTCATGCCACTTCGTCGCTTTTTACAGTTTGTGACACATTTCTGCTAATGAATCCGCATCCAGGTGTTTCAATGAAGTGAATTTCATGTATTCTAGGAATTTCTTTGAGAAACCAATTAGGATCTGTTCTGCTATTGGCAAGCAACGCAATGGGTGGCAATGACTGACGCACGCGTTGCTTCAGAAACGAGCTCAAGTTCAATTCCATTATTCTCTGTCGAATAAATGTGATACCTTACACTACTTACATGGAAAAGAGCTCAAATCTGAAAACGTGTCGCTTGGGTGCGAGCAAGTACAGTATTGAGGTGACAGGTGCATTCACTTCACTCCTAAAAAGACCTTGAGAGCTTCTTTTGGCTTTTTTTTCCTGATTTTTCTTCGATATTTGCTCCAGATATTCCTATACGATTGCTCTTTCTGCTTACCCGCTTCTTTTGTCTGCTGGCTTTCTGAACATCTTTTAACAGCGGTGCTTACCATGGCGCCTCTCTCCTGCCATATAAGAAATGAATACTCTAATAGTTCACAATAATCATTCTTTTCTTTGCTAGGTGAACATCATGCGGCTCATACCAGTGGTGGTGAGCAACCACTCTAATTCGTTCGAATGTACTACAGAAGGATTGATTTCTCTGAAACTCTGTAAATTCTATCCTGCCATCATCCCGTCGGCCTTCACGACTTTTTTTTCAGTATGCAGGAAGAAATTTAAATTATAAACGATTCTGTCGAAAATTTCTCAAATTTTTAAAGGAGGATTTCACGATTAGAATGAAGGTCGAAGAAAAGGAAATTGACCTAGTTGAGGGACCCACGGACCTCCTGAGGGTGCGAACTGACGCGCAATTCGCATGGAAAAATTTGACCTCGGCGACCTATCATGCCTCAAAGCTGGCGGGTCCGGCGATCTCCGCCCACCGACCATCTGATCACTCGCCGCAGTCTATACGTGGCGAGTGATTAGATAGCAGAGAGAGCGTAGTGTTGAAGAGGGCACAGCGATGAGAGTCGCATCAATGCTCAAATCAACGGGCAAGGAAGGGGTCCCATTTCTCGGGTTCTGGGCCGTTTCTCATGGTTCTTCCTTCTTTCGTGTACCACTCACCATCCCTAAGTTAATTTGAAATGGGTTGCCTTTCCAGCGTGAATTCGTCCTTTAAACAAGAATAATAGAGAAGAGATCAAAATTGCAAAAGTTTAAAATCTAGTTATACGAAGAATTCATGGCGAATGTGGCATGTGGCAAATGTTGCTAACTACCACCGCACGGCTGTAAATCGGACTCGACTTTCAGACCCTTCAGACCAAACTTTTCATCCCTAAGGGGTCGCGTGATTGGCACCAGACTTGTGTGAAAGGGCAAAACCTAGCGCGCACATTGACTCACCTTCGGAGGTTATAGCGTAGGCCGTATAGCATTCAGAATAACACAAGGATGAGGTGGAATGCGTGGCGCATCCCGTAAGACATTCATATGTGTCAAATGCATTACCTTTTTTCTTTTAGAAGGAAATGAAGGAATCCTCTTATTATCGTTCAAAATAAAACTGCTTCTAGAAAGTGGGAATACCTGACGTATAGGATATAAATTGCTACGTGATACATTTTATTATTACTGGGAAAGGCGAGAAAGGAGAGCGAGTTTCATGAAATCAAAGTCCAAGAAAGGAGGGCACACTTCCCTTGAACAACACTAATACGTCGCAGGGTGACGTAGCGGTGAGCTCGTATTGAGCCACTAAAAGTGCTCGCTCAAATATAAGTATGTCAAATAACTGGTAATATTTGTTGAAGGAACCTCTTAAATCTCACTTAGGGAACCATACAATGATGCCCAGGAAATGGCTCATGCTTCTGGTTATTATATTTAGTAATTTATTTATTTCGCAACAATACATAGTTGATAGACGGATGGTAACTTCCGGGATGTGATTACGAGCCTGCATTACCGTGCTTTTTCTATTCCTCTTGTTGGTCTTCGGATACTGATTCAAATTCTCTGTCTGACATGTTCCTTCGTGCTTTTAAAACAGTTATGTGTTATGTCTGTGGGAAAAGGTAAATGTCAAACAAACTTGTAGAGTAGGTTAGAAGGTCGGAAGCATAAAGCAGCGTGCATGTACTTAGAATTGGCGCCGATCCTGTGTGTGGGGTTCGATTCATCGGTTCAGCACCCAATATCGGTGGTACAAATACACAGTATGATATAGGCTCAGCAAACACCAACTAGGCTAAGTAATGAACTTTTCGCAATCGCCTCTGCTGTTGGCTAATCTCGCAGGAAGGGAGGGAGTGCAGAAATTTTCGCATTCTTGAGCTGTGAAACGAGGGTACATTTACCTCTCTGAACCATTGTAGCCCTCCGGGAGCCGACCCCTAAAATTGCTGACTACAAATTTCAGTCCTATTTGACATTTTCGCTTTTGAAATATGTATATTATTACAAGCTTACTGTCCTTTTCAATATTTCACTATGTAGGACACAGAACTCTTCACAGAAGTACTATCTTTAACAGCAACTGTGGTTGTTTATAATCACAAACACCGGGATTAGCCCGATTTGTGGGAAGGATACCGCGAGGGAATTTTAAGGTCCGTACCTACCTAGATCACTCCAGCTTCGTCGCAAAAATTGCGCGGTTAGGGCGCTAATCCTTACGGGCCTGCAACCATCGACCCTAGCTGCAACGCTTTCCCACCCACCTTAAGAGATGTATAATTCAGCGTGCTCTCTCGAACGGCGTGATCCCTCTCTTGTGCTTTCTATTTTTTAATCGCCCGCCGTTCTTCTCCATTGTACCACATCCGACATTATTGAAGGTTAAGACCTTACTTTCAGCGTTCCTAAAGAGTGCCCCGCTTTCCTTCCCAATCTCAGGTCGTTCCGTAGTTCAGCCATCACTACGAAACGCTCTTATCACCAGTTTTATCCCGGGGCTTGCCTTCAAGCCGTAACAAATGATGTGAAGCACGAATATGTGTGTAAGCTGACACACACTCACTAGTGAACATGCACGGTTCACCGATCTTGTGTAAGTATCCCTTACAATTACTATGTATTATATTGCTACATTGTTTCTTCTCTACCCCCACCCCGACGCTTCTCCACAACTTTTCATCTTCAGTAACCACAGTGACTTGCACGTCATGTTGTTCATACGTTATTGCGAGCTTTACTGAATTCCTAAAATTGCTTTTCATCATGTTATAGCCCAATATTTCAGAAATGGCCAATGCCGGCTCGGCGACTTTTAATCCAAACGACTCACGGTATAAAGCCTGTTGCTGTCATGCCAAGACATTCACGATCGTCGTCGGGATTTTGGAGATTTTCGCTATTTGCTTTGTACTCGTGGCTGGTAGGTTTCCCATTTTATTTTCCACACGGCTCTGTAGCGAGCGGAGTCACTACGTCCACTTTCTATTTGGATTTTCTCCATATTTTATTCGGATCACTTATACGTGCTTTTCCTTGCATGCCACTCTTTCGCCGTTAGTCTGGCGATAGCAGATCCGTTAAATTGATGCTACGTTTTTGAACCAAAAACCTGGCTTGACTGCAGACTTCGTCTACAATCGGAATACCTACAAGCGACCTTCCGTCGGCCCAAGCCGAAGAAGGGGAGATGTTTGGCCGACGGGGTGAGGCTCATACGCCCCTGGTCGACGTCGCTGTGCGTGGTGTTCTCCATGGATGTAGGTGCGCGGGGGATGGTTGAGGCTATAAATAAATGTGTGAAAAAACGTCACTGGTTGATTGACGCAAAGGAAGTGACGAGATGAGACAGATGCGGAAGTTGGCAGTTGGCTTACAGCATAAAACCACTTATCAGCAGGGTCAACCCTGCGTTGCGCAAAGAACAACGAGGGGGTCGTATTCAGCCGACCGAAAAGGGAGGGGGTCGTATCCACAGACGGGCTGCAAGACGGCTTGAAAAGTGCAGTGTCCGGGAGTGCACTTTCCTCTAATGTTCTCCAGGAGCTCTGCACGCTGTCGGAGAGTCACACAGACATGAGCTCCATGGGAGCATTAAAGCATGCAGAGCACTATAAGTCTCACCATCAGCTTATTATCCTTATCGACGCTATCCGGACGGCGCTTTTGCTCCGCGGCATAGATCAAGAGTACAATAGACAATAGCCAAAAACTTTGTTACAGTGTAGTGCAAAAACATGGTCTGTCTTCGATGATGAAACATTCCTGAAATCCCGAGGAGAACAAAGTGTAGAGCAGTTCATGGGAAAGTGAAACAAGAGTGCCATATAACAGCACAATACAACTCAATCAGGATACTAACACCTTCTTCAGGAAAACAGAAGACTTTCAAATGCGAGTGCGAATTCTGCCCACAGATAGGTGCACGGCGTATACCCGAGCAGGCGTTTTCCCCATAAAAACGCCTCCTCTGTCAGCGGCCGTAAGCAGACAAACTTTCTGAAGAGAGTTTTGATGCTTTCAAATAAAATCTAAGCGAAACAAAGTGTAGCGAATTTGCTGAATTGAGTTCTAGAGACGCCGTAGGAAAATTGAGGCAGAAGAAGGAATTTCAGGGAAATTTCACAGTTGTTATGAAGTACTCTTCGAGTGGATTCCAACAATCTTTACCGCTTCTCATCACATTAATTTCAAAGGAAGTTATGGGCCTTTGAAGACTGCATAGTCGCGGTCCAGGAAAATGGCTTGAAAAAAATCAAGGTGGAATTGACGGAACAACGGGACTATTTTTTGAGCGAGTGATTATTTCAAGAAGTTTTAGCACTTATTCGAAAGCTCTAATCCTCTAGTTTCTAATTAGCCTTAGACATCTGCAAAATGTTGAGTATGAAGAAAGTTATTAACGTTTGAATGTCGAAAACTCGCGCCTTCTCAAAAATCGGACCCCAAACCACCCAAGAACGGAACAACGGGACTATTTTTTGAAAAAATGATCGCTGGAAAATTTCAGGTGCTTGTTCGAAAGCTCTAATCTTCTAGTTTCTAATTAGCCTTAGACATTTGCAAAAAGTTGATTATGAAGAAAGTTATGAATGTTTGAATGTCAAAAACTCGCGTGTGCACAGAAAACGGAACAACGGGACGATTTTTTTGAAATACTGAACATCCACAACATTTCAAATACTCCTCAGGAAGAAAACTATTTATATTTTCAAAATTTTGGTGTCCGATTTCATGAAACAGCTTCTGAAAGAAAATATAACCTTCTGAATGGAGGGGTTTGGATTGCAATGTAATTGCTACAAGGTTTAGTTTTTCAGATTATAAGGTAAGGAAAGTTGAGAGATCGAAAAAATCCTGGTGGGTTTCTGAAAGTAGAAATCTTTACGATTAAAATGATGTATTGGTTTACGCAAAAATTTGAAATTCCTTCTATTTAATGAATAAAACTTCATTTGCCTCGATTTCCTCCTCTGAGCGAGACAGAGCGCGCGGATTGACCACGGTCCACCACTTCTCCATGTTGGTGACTGCCATCATTGATGAGCATTGATGAGCATTAAATTATGTGAAAGACATGATAGTTAATATGGGGGGTCGTACCGATACCCCCGAAAAGGAAGGGGGTCGTAAAAATTTGGGAATTTGCGCAACGCAGGGTTGACCCTGCCTCTCAAGGACGGTCGCTGTCGCGACCGTAGTCCAGTCAGGCATACCTTTTCAAGGCCTTCTTAAAAAGAGAAATAAACTAGCGGGGTTAATTTGACCCTATCATTATATTATATGATTAGTATCAGTATTCGTTAGGAGCGGAAGAATTCTGTAATTTTCGATGCTAGTTGAAGAATTTCAGAAGTTGAATCTGATGTACCACAGTTAAAACCCTGGAAATTCGCATGTGCACAAGAGGACTAACTGAACGATTTTTCGAAGAACTGAATACTCATAAAAGTTGCTTCCTTAAGAGAGCAAACATTCCAAACTTGCGAGTTTTATTTATCCCTTTGCCAGGAAATTCAGGACTGCTGAAGAGGCAGCGTGGGCGTATATTCTCATTACATTTTGTATCTCCACTTCATAACAAAAGAAGTTTTTGGGACGCTGTTTGATCTCGACGGTTTTCCTACATAAGCTGACAGCCAAAAGATTATAGATGCATAATTTTGAAGAAATGTTAAACACTAAAGAAAATTGAGTGTGTAGTCGAGAGAGGCAAGAATTGCATTGGTTGTGTTTTCGGGAGGCCTTAACTGCAAAATTGCTCAGGTCGGGCCGCTTGGCACCGGTAATGGTTCTGTTACATATACATCAGCCCCCTCTCCTATCCTTGCATTTTGTTTTAAAAGAAAAACGAGGAGAAAGGGGCCATAGGCGTTGGGGGAGTGTTATCGCTCGATAAAGACAAGTGTGGGATCAGTAGACGTATTGTGGCTACCATTGACTTTTGACGCAGAAATGCGTTAAAAACATTGACCAATTCTGTTTTACTTGCAGTTTTATATTACATTATGTATATTATTTTATAAGTTTACTGTTGCAGTGGTTGTTTATTTATGTTACTTGACATTGTATTATTTACTTTACTTTATATTTTATGCCCTGACGAGCAAGATCTTCAGAATGTTGAATTTTTCGTATTTTAGTGCTACCAGATGTCAATTCGAGGTTATGCGATTTCTCTTTGCTACCACTGAACATTACTGATGAACCGCCGAAGCAGCCTGCTGAGTATGGATCGTAAGTGTGACTGTATGATCGACATTGAAACAATGAAAGAGGTTAAAGGAAGCTTCCACGGAAAGACTGCTTATCCTTTCCTTGTGCACAAGGTGGGCAGGGCATTGAGGACCATATGGCAAGGTTCAGGAGCGGAAAGATGCTATGAAACTCCCGAAAACAGCCCTTGGAAACACTCGATGCTGCTTGGGACCAGATTGGACCATGGAGCGGGAAGCAGAGTCAACCCTGCGTTGCGCAGTTCTCAACGGCCACGTTGCGCAGTTTCGCCCGATTAGACACGTTCTCTCGCGCGAACATTCACACTCGCATGCTCGAGCCGTCTGCGTCTCCGCCCATACAGCGTGCGTTGAGGATCTCTCGACGTGCCGTTGCGAACTGCGCAACGCAGGGTTGACTCTGACCGGAAGTGCTTCTGTGACGAAGTGCATGGCAGGTGCGGATCCACGTGTCAGTTTATGGGAAGGGCCCAACATGAATCCAGTTCACGTTCACGCTTTTGACACGTTTGCACGTGTTGACTCCACGCCGCTAACAGTTGTGGAAGTTTTACAGCGGGAATTCAAAATTTTCATAGTCGAACTGGTTATCATAACTTGATCTCGAACTGGTTATCATAACTTGATTTTCCATGGTAATCGGCTCCAAAGCTTGCTGAACTCAGAAAAACGACACTAAGTTATCCGATGCCCAATAGTTTAGGGATGGAATAGTTTCTAAAAAAGCACAGAAAGTTCCAGCTCTGTGTAGGGCATTGCAAAACAGGAATCGAAGCAGAGAAGCGGATCTCTGGGATAAGAACATGTGGCAACCTATGGTAGACAGCTACACTACATATAAGTGCAAGAACTTTCTGAAAATTAATTAAAATTGAAAATTTTAAAATGTATAAATGCTCTAGTTAATGATAGTTCAATTTCAGTGCAATAGCCAGTTTACGACAGTTGATGTGTGATCTCAGTATTGTATGGTTAATATGGGCAATAGCGCAAATTGTTGGCATTAATCTCGTCTTCTACGGAATTAAAAATATACGTTGGCGATTTTTTCTGCCTCACCTTCTCTTGAGGTAGGTCAATCCTTACTAGAGGTGAAGCATATGGTTATAAATTATTGGAAAGCTTATCAAATGCTCGCTTTATGCTTAGTGCTGAGATGTTCTCTCACTAAGGAAGGCATGTAGGCAAATTTTGCAGCCGCAAAGTGTATTTTCCCCCGTGAGAAAAGTGTGCTCGCTATAGGGTTTGGGCCTGAGAGCACCGCTACGGCCCGAATCCGTTCAAAATCGACGTCTGTTACGACATTGGCATAACCAACGGTTTCACGTTTTGTCGTCATTCATCGGAACTTCAAAATTACCTTAAGAGGGGATCGTTGTTATTTGAAACATCCTACGTTTCAATAATTGGTCGCCGATTATGCCATAGGAGTACAGGCACTTTGTGTCCTCACAAAATCGTGAAGCAAAAAAATAGTCGGAAACGTTTCAAAGGCTCTCAAACGGCAGATCTATGCAAGGACCAGATAGCGTTTGTGGTTGGACAAGAAACTTTGACAACGAGGTTAAGAAGAAGGATAGAGACTACACCTAGAAGCCAACAGCAATTAAATTATAAGGCGTGGGGATAGAGCGAGGCTTGCGGGCGATATAAGTCCCTTCAGCGCACTTCATGATTGTGAAAATGGCAGGATCTGCTCGCCTGGGGGCCGGCCTGCTCCCATGCAAACTTTATTGTATCAATTGAACAATATTGAAGTGGGCTCTAAAGTAGTGATTTACCTACTGAGAGACATTCAGGTTTCTTGGCACTGGTGTACTTGGCTGCCTTATAGCTATATTGACATTTTCTGCAGTAACCGAGCAAGACAACACAGCCAACATCATTGGCCTAGTGTTCATTGCACTTCTAGTTATTTTTTGGATATACGCTACGGTAGGTGTTGTATTATTGAAGTTTGTACTATACTTATAATTTATACTTTTTCATCGCAATGAACAAAAAGGTAAAAAAGTGACTGTAATGCTACCGCTTCACCATCGAATTCCCTGAGCTATAAAAATCTGTGCTTTCAGATATTGACAGATTTTCATTAATGAATTGTAATTGTGTGTTATTGTTTATTACACGAAATCACCGTCAACCGTGCGATACAGTCAAAACTAAGGAGGAAAGGCACTGAACTCCAAGCGAAACTTCGAAACCTAGATATTTCCAGAGAGCTTGGGACGCTTGTTAGAAATACGGAAACCAAAATAAAAGGACAAGTAAGTTACGAACAGTGCAAAGTTGAGTGCAAATGGAGGCTTGTGGATGAGGCTCGCCAGTGTCAGTTATTGTAGGCTCCCGCGGATTAGTGGTGAGGGTATCGCTCGTCATTGTGCAGGTCATGGGTTCGGTTACCACTGCACCAAGAACTTTTGAAAATCGTGTTTAAACCAACCACAAAGACTTTTATTCTAGTTTTTGACATTTATTCGAATAAGCACATCTGATCACAGCTATCCTTATATAGTTGACGTTTGTTGTGTGTGTATGTTAAAATGAAGTAACTTCTTGTATGGTTTCCTCTACTCCCGGCGTTTGATTAGTAGAACAGAAGCTAGCTCCATACGCCTTCCACGTCCACCTCATTCTACACTGATGAAGCAAAGCAAAATAATGTGTGAAGCAGACATGCTGTTCACCAATCGCATGTCTAATATTAGGTTGGAAAGAAAGTCCTGCAACACTTTTTCAAATTTTTGATTTTAATTTTATCTTTTTTGTTTACAACTCCTGACCGGTCTTATATCTACCATGAGTGTCCACCACTTGTCTTCAACGCTCAGAAAATTTCTTGATGCTCCTTTGCCAAAACCCAGCGGAGTGCGGGTCGAGAAAGGAGGCGACCTCACTTTCGAGTTGGAGTTGATCGTCTAATTATTTCGTCATCAAGATGATGATTTAAGGTCCAGGATAGGTGGCAGTCATTTATAGCTCGACCAGGGGAATACGCTAAGAGAGGTAAGAAATCTTGCCGCAGCTCCAGAATTTCTTACCGGGCTCATTTCGGATCATGGTGATTCGCAATGTCATGAAAGAAATAATATTGTCGCGGTACGAGGGCTCCTGACGAGCTGCCTCGGCCAGCTTCTGGAGTTCCGCAGCCTAGACCTCTACCTACACAATGGTGCCCATAACGAAGAATTGTAGTGGAGCTTCCGTAAGAGCCCTACCTGTAATGGAGTGTGCGGGACGCTGCTGGCTTCTTATAAAAATATCAAAAGATCGAAAGCGCTGGTAAAGGTGAAACACGCTGTAGCGCTGAACGGCATGCCTATTGAAGCTATTGCAGATAGTGTCAGTCGTTGACACGAATCCATAGTTTTGTAGACATTTGTACTAGACAGTGACTCGGAGTATGGATTTGCTAGTGGTCGAGATTTTTTGAATTTTCTTGGATAACTACTGACTGCAGCACTTATATCCACCTCGTGGATTGAAGCTCCGAGAATGCTCTACCGTTTGTTAGACTTAGAATGATTTCAGTTCACCCGTGACAACTCCTAACCTGAGCAGCCTGTTAAACTCTGTGCAAGTGCTTCACAAAAAAGTGATGCCTGATATCACTTTTAGCTCAGCGAACGGATGTTCTCATGGAGGTACCCCTTCTTGACTCTCTAACTGATAAAAAGCTGCTGGATTCAATTATAGAGTAACCGTGGGAAACCTTAAAACACTTCACCAAGTCGAATTTTTTTCTTCCAAAGCTGTGTCTCAAGATTGGGATCCGCATGGCGCACTCTACTACTGGGTGTTGATCATAACGGAACCCAACGGCCCTGATGAAAACCCTCCTTGAAGAACTATTTCAAACCCTTTCCCTGGCTTGAATACCTTTACATTATGTGGATGGGAGACTACTGTGTCATATTTTAGCAACCACCTAATGTATGTTTTGAAAGCCCTGAGACCACCAGATAGTCCCTGGTTGAGAGAGCTGAACAGAGCTTGAGCAAGGTGAACATCAGCGTCATGGCTTTATTAGCGATACTCAAGCAGTGACCGTTAAATTGAACATATTTCTAAGCATGTAAGTTATCCAAGGTCTCTTATTTCCTTGACCTTCTAACTGAGCCCCACCTATAGAATAGGGAGAGGTAACAGCAACTTCTCCGAATGTGGAACCTTGGATCTTGGATAATAGATATAGGCAATTTCCATTGTACGGCCCAGGCTAGCATCATTAATGGCATCTTATGATAATATCGTGTGTAAATCACACAACATTGAACGATACAGTTTGAAATCATCCGCAAAAGCAATACATTTCGCTTCTCTGGCTATGAATTCAGAAGTGAATATATTGGGAAGGATGGGTGGAAAATCTTGCGGCACCCTATTGCACTGATTTGGGCTCAAAAAACACTGCGTTAACACAAACAGAGATAGTTCTATCCGCAAGTATGGCTTCAATCCAAGCTACTATATACTTGGATGAATACCATCCTAGATAAGCTTGGAGATGAGTTTTTGATGGTATACTTTATCATATGCCTCTGTGAAAACCAGGTAAACAAGGTTCTATCGTATACCATTATCATTGTAAGTTGTCCAGCCATTGAGCGCTTTCAGCATGGCAGTCACGATGGATTTACCCTTTTAAAAACTGTGTTGAACATCCGAAATAATAGTGAAGTGATCCAGGTGCGCCACAATCCTCTTTTTCAAAACCTTTTCAGATAATCTAGCGAACATCCACGTCATGCTTACACCCTGTAATTGCTCGGGCCTGAGTGAAGCAACTTTTTTGAGATCGGAGTAATATCCATCAATCTTGAATTAGAAATGAACGCAACTGAACCAGAAATTATGTGTGCTACCTCAACGAAGCTGAGGGGAATACGGTCAAGTGGGTTCGAATGAGATTTTCGCAATCTAACTCGTAACTTGCAAATTCCTTCACTATGGGACCGAACCGAATCCTTTACGGGAAACACAGGAGTTACGTCTAAATCTCTAATCCTCATCACTTTATGTCTTTCTCAAAAACTTCGCAAAAGGCTCTGCTATATCCCTTCCATTAACACTTTGGCGACAATGCCATTTTTCGCGTGTCTGCACTTGGGACCGCGCGCATTTTTCTTTGCGGGTCGACGTGAGGGACGCATTGTCCAAGATGACAGTCTTTTTGTCGTCAACTGGCGCCAGAGCCTGTTTTTCCTCCAGTTTCGCTGTAAACTCGGGAACAGGGGTAATCGGTGGTCCTAAGCATGAAAATGGCATCTTTTTTGGCGCCGCGCCATTTGGCGTGAAGTTGGCGCCACATGGCGCCACGGCATTTTTGTCATCAATTACGCTGTAAATTGGTAACAGGGGTAATCGGCGGTCCTAAACAGATATAGCATCCATTTCTTGGCGCCAATTAGCGCTGGAGCTTTTTTTGCCACAAGTTTTGCTGTAAATTCGGGAGTAGAAGTAGTTGACGATTCTGAACACGGATTATGCATATATCTTCCCTTTGTGGCGCTCTTTTAGCGCCACAAATTCCCTAACGGGGCAATCATAAACTGAGAGTTGAGATTTTAGTGCCGCAATTACTAATATAGCAGATGTGGCCAGAGCGGCAGGTACATGAAGAGTTCACTTTTGTGGTCTACCGTTGCGTTATAAGGTTCAGTAAGACAACAATGCAAAATTCAATAGAAAATGGGAGACGAAAGCTTCCGGCAAGGAATTTTTGGCACCAGCACCGGAAAATAGATGCCGTATCCGTGCTGAGGCTCGTCCGCTACCCGTATCCGTACCGTGGCGCCAAATGGCGCGGCGCCAAAAACGGACGCCATTTTCATGCTCAGGACCACCGATTACCCCTGTTCCCAAGTTTACAGCGTAATTGGTGGCAAATAAGGGCGTGGCGCCATCTTGCGCCACATGGCGCGGCGCTAAGAAACGGATGCCATTTTCATGCTCAGGACCACCGATTACCCCTGTTCCCAAGTTTACAGCGTAATTGGTGGCAAAAAGGGCGTGGCGCCATGTGGCGCCAACATGGCGCCAAATGGCGCTGGCGCCGGACCAAGGTGTCTATAGGTGACACGAAGCCTGCTGAGCAAGGTGTGATTACTAGAAACTTGGAACATGCGCTGTGAAGTTTTTTTATGCTGCATCCCAACATCGACCCGCATTGTCCGTCGTGGCAAAAAAGTGCGTCCCAACATCGACCCGCAATGTCGCCAATGGGTTATCTACAACACCACACCATCGTCAGAACACCACGACTAGCGTTTTTAGGTTTGGAATGAAGAAACCTATAGAAAGTGTTTTTGTTCCTGGAATAGATAACTTTTTCTTGATGGGGCCATGAAACTTAGTCAATGTTTTTTATCGAAGTCGGTTCTCAGCATTCTATTATATATTTTTCCCACTCGCTTGAATTAATCCCCCTCAGAGCTTTATTCCTCGCAATACAATTTAATATGATGTGGTCTCGTTATGGAGCTGCCCATCAGGTGACTTCCAAATCCAAAGAGTGAGCTTATAATTATGAAATGCACTACATTTGGGAGCCCCTTTTCGGTTGCGCCCAGTTCGGAAGTGACGTTACAACATCTTTCTGCAGATTTGGTCGAAGGAACTCTCAGTTAATCCTTGTCAATCTCCTCTATAGTCCTTGTTTCCACCTTTCCGGCCAAAAGAGCAAGAAATTCGTGCGGAATTTCTTCGTGAGTATGGTGTGTCCAAGGGTTTCAAGAAGGTTAGAACAGTTATCAGGGAGCCGCATGATAAAATAGAATGAGAAACGCGCTTTCGATTGTTGTGTTATGTCAGGGAGTAATGTTCAACCGATATGGAACTAATGCACCGAAAGTTAAAGCATCAAGAACAGCCAAGATTTTGAGCGATCTGGTACTTTCCACTACGTTTTCAAAAGCGCAGCAGCCTAGTTCTTGCAAAAGAAGCGTCCACGCGGCAAAGTTTTTGTTTACTCGCACGCCTGTTGTGCTTCCTCAACTCTCTGCATTTTTTCAGATTAGCGTCTATTAAGGTGATTGTCTTTTGCTGTCTGGTAAACAAAAAACCATCAAGATAAAGATGGTCTATTATTCCACGGTCTCAGGCCGTTTTTCCTTTTTTTATTCAATGACGGTCCACTCCTTCTCTCATTTCATTTTCAAGCGGGATGAGCAAACCATTATAGTATAGTCTGGCTAGGAGAAGCGCCTTGTGGTTTACATGAAGACCCATGTTTGAGGCTCGCTTTACATGGCAGAAAACTCCACGTGAATGTGCCCACTTAGACCGATGTCAGACTTGACACGTTGAGGTACCAGCCAATTGAGTGATTCACTGGCCGCGACGCGACCGCAGACGCTAGCGAATCGCGCGATTCGCAAAGTCTGACATCGGCCTTAGCGACGCTCTACGCTTCGCGCATTTTGGAGCATCGAATAAAAACTCTGCAGCATAAAACATACAGAACATAAAGATTCCTACTATATATAAAGCGCTATGTCTGTCTGTTTGTGTGTGTGTCACGAAATTCACAGCTCGTACATACATAATACCACATAAATATAATACATAAATTACACAATCATCACTGCTTAATTCGCTTGATTGCCTTACATTTGATTGATTTCATTTTAAAATCATCATTCTTTGTACTGACTTGTTTGCAGATTACCGAATGCTGGTGCGCACATTTTGTGAAGCGATCACAGGAAACGGGGTTTTCGATCTCTGTAGCTCGACCCATAGGCCCAGCTACTATATCACTCAGCGAAAGGGAAGCACCTGCTTCGGTGAGTAGCTTGAAATCCGATTATGTTAGCATGCATTGTAACATTAAATTAGGAAAATCTTCATGGTTCTTCCTCGACAATCCATAATTTTATTAGAATACACCTGGTCGTAACAATGATTATTTCACAAGAATGCTGGGTTGTGAACAAAACTTTCGCCCCAGGCGGGACTAGAACCCGCACCTCTCGCTTTCCGGGCAAGTTACGCTACCGGGGCACCATTTCATTCCAACTCAGCTTTTCATGGTATACGTACCATAGCTTTCAGCACTCACACGTATAACGTGTTGAGCCGGTTAGCCGATATCGGCAATGACCGCGAGGCTGAAAGCTTTAGCAATGAATTTTGACTTGTTTTTGTTTGTTAACTGCTGTTTTTGGCCGCAGTTCGCCTTGCGAATGTTTCACAAGAATGCTGGGTTGTTATAATGATTATTAAGTGGTATGATTATTTCTTTCCAGCCGCCAGCACGACAATTACCACCTTTACGTCACACTTACGGAGGACGACGAGATCCTCAGAAATATGCCCAATAAACACGGATACGTTCTCGAGATAATGTGAGTTATTTTTTCAATTGCTACGTGCTGAGAATGATTTGTTTTACTGCTGTTTATGGCGAGAAAAAAAATTTAGGCCGCCACCAGAGAGAAAGTTTATAAGTTCAGGAAGATAGGGCGGTATACCGTAAACCGTAACGCTCTCAACGTTAGGGCAATGGCACTGTGGCGCGCAATCTCACTTGTCATCGATTTCCCATACGGGCTCGCTTCCCAGTTCTCGTTTTCACCATCCTGTTTTCGTGAACTCGTAAGATTGTCCATCCAAGGGCCTTCGTTGTCACTCTACCTTTAACAATGCCTCAGTGTTTCTCTTACTCTATGGGGTGATGCCGCACTACTTTGTCTTACATATACTATCTGAATGATTCATCACTTGATCGAGAGAAACTGATGCACTGGTGTATGCTGCTCCTTGTCGATGTCGCTACTTCACTCCTAGGTAGATCTTTCAAAACGAGGCCAACTTCAGAGAAGCCTTCATTGCATTACCGTTCTTATCGCTTTTTGAAGCTCTCGTGGCCTGTTTTTTTTTTGACGCTCATTTGGGTAGTTCGGTGTCTATGGCCAGTTACACCGTGCAATAGACTGCATGAAACGGAAAATTCGGATTATTCTTCGACCTAATGGCACATTCCACACAAACCAATGGATGACTAGACAAAGAACAAATTTAGGAATAGGTGTCTTAATTTCTGCAAATCCAACATCGGAACTGCGATGTTAGGTCTAAAAACATTGACTGCGTCACCTCATACTCTTGTTCCGCCTGCCTCTCCCTCGTCACTATCCTCTTTCGCTAACCGTAGCTAGGATCGTTGGGTGCCCTCTCAAAGGCGTAAGCCGGTATAATGATTCGAATCAGCGTCAATGAACATTCATAGCATTTACTATTGTTTCAATAACCCCATAATCCACGACCTGCTATCATAATGTGCCCTAACCTCTTTTTTATTTGTTTCACAAAAATGTCGTCTGCGATCGCTATCAAACTATGGTAATGATCGACGTCAGTAATTTCCACTCATCTACTGTTCTGTCAGGTTTATAGCTTTCTCGACACGTCAATCAACCTCACATGTTCCTTACCGACTCTGAAGAAGAGAGGAATCGAAACGGGTTCATTCATTAAAGTCATATTGTTATTCTTACTGATATCCCACATTCAACAATGATCTCGTTATCAATTGGTTACCATGGAGAAATTCCCAGAAAATTGCCTTCTCTTCAATTTCCGTTGTTTCTGCATAGTTTTGTAAGCTATTGTCAAGTGGAAAGTATGTATTATTATTTCTTCTTTGTCACTAACGGGGATGAAGGGACTTCTATAGATTGGGCCGCACCGCCATCCTGGCTTGGGTACTTAATTGAGACTGAAGCCATATGCAAATCCGGGGTTACCGTCTAGGATCCAGCGGAATGGAGGCGAAATTAGTTTTTCGGGTATGCGCCAAATTCGAGTGGACAGGGGTAGAAGCGCTCAGTTGATTCTTGGAAGATGATTCATAAGGTATTGAGGAGTTTTTAGTGACATCCTACGAAGTTTAGTTAGCTTTGCGAGAAAATTCAGCGAGTCTTACGGGACTTTCTGTGTTTTTTTTTCGTTTGTGCTGTTTGTATAGTATTGCGCAGTGTAATTCCTTTCTCAATTCCTACCCCTCCAGCACATTTTTACATTTTTTTCGGGTTAAAACAGGGATAACCACGTGTTGTATGGAACGACCAGGAACGGAGGTGAAGGCGGATGTGCTGCGCCCATTTGGGGTGAGGGGGGGTGTCAGTCCTAGTTGGGGGAAGGTCATTTTGACTAGATTTAATGGACACTAGACTCGCCCTAACTCTGCTCATTGAGAGGATTTGTAGAAGTGCCAGAACGTGTCATCCCATCCCTACTATGAGCCTGAATTGTAGAACTAGCATTTAGAGGGATTCGTTGATGACTGCATGCGCTGCTTCGTGAAATTTGATAAGAAATTTTATGAATTTTTCCACTCTCTATTTTACCCTTTATTTATTGCACATCTATGTGAATGTTTAATCTGTGATAAAATAAAGTATTGCAACGAACCATTATGATTGTCAGTATGGAAAATATGAAAAAAGGTAAATCAACTCAAGGTTAAAATCAACTCAAGAGGCCCATTTAGAACGAGCTCATGGGTGAATACAGTCTTGATCTAATCGCCTTTATTCATTCACGATCGGAGAACCTTTAACTGCAATGCGGATCGTCCAAGACTGATGATGGAGTAGTAGATCGCAAAAGCTGTAAGCAGATGGGAGCTTAACCTCAAATGCATGCGCGGGACGCTTATTTTAAACAAATAGAAAGTAGAAGTCACGAGTGCAACTAGTTCCAAATTAATTCCCACACCCTGTCAATCACGTGCAGCGAAGGTAATTCGAGAGATACAGCACTCTCATCCTTCAATTCAATGCGGAAGCAAAGCCACGTGCTACGCTGCGCGGTATGAACTTGCTGACTGACCCGGGTAAAAACAATCTACACGCCTATCCTAGGAGGCCTACATGGCGGCAACGCTTCGAAAGCCGCGTGATTTGTATCGTCGTGTGCGAAGCATATCCATCACGAAGTAATGAGGAGTCGCTCTAAAGAGGAAGGTTTTTCAGGAAATGCCAAGTTTTCTCAAAACAGTTTTTGCATAACATTCGGATGCATGCATATGAACACCTGTATTCATTTTTTCGAGGGTCAACCGTTACGTTGGACCGATATTGGAGCGACGTTGGACCGATGTTGACCGCTCTCCGCGCCGGCATTCACTCTCGCCACCCGCGAGCCGTCTGTGTCTCCGTGCGTACGTTCACTCTCGGCATTACTCTCGTCGTCGCGTTGGACTTTGTCCAACGGACGGTTGACCCTGCCTCTGAATACCAAAAAAGGAGCGAAGAAAAAATTCTAAGGAACTGCCGTTCTAACCGCTTTGTTGTGACGTACATCGCACACAGCGTTGACCAGTGTCATATCAAAAGGTTCTCATGAATTGTACATTGAAAACAGTGCGGAATTCGGTCAAAAATAAAACGATCTCCTTGGCATGTATTGAAACTATTGTGGAACATTCATCAGCGCCGTCTGAAGCCTGTCAGCGGCAGTCGGATGGCCTAGTGGTTAGTGGTGCGGTCTGTGAATCGGAAGGAAAGGGGCGGTGTTGATGGTTCGACTCCCCACAGTGCCAAAGTTTTGCTTTTTTTCTATTGTCATTTTCCTGTGATCGTGCACTCCTGCGCATGCATATAATGCGGATTTATGTTCGTTTTGAGATCCTACGACTGCGAAATTCGTATTGGTCTCTCACGAACTTGTGTGTGCATCGATAGAAATTTTATAATTCATAAACAAATTGCCCCCGGAAGGCTTGGAGAAGGGCTAACGTGGAATAGGAGGGGGTCCGTCCTAGTGATTACCACGGAAACCGAGGTTCTCCCTCGCAGGGCAAGTCTCACACAACGTTGCGTTTTTTGCAGCTGATCAGTAGACCCAGCCAGAAGCATGACCAGAAGCCCAACCTGCCACTGTTTGACAAGGAGGAGAACCTAATGACATAGTCATTGGTGACTTCTCGCCCATCGCCGGCTTGAGTGTCTACCATTGTCTATTACGGGAAAGGATTTCTCATTCCGTGAAAAAATGACAAGGAGGTCGCCTCCAAATTATCTACCAATGAGCCTGACGGGCTAGTGATCTATCTACCCATGGTCCAACTGTTCGAAGTTGGGACGAAATCTTAATTTTCCCTGAAACTTTCGGGTTAGGGGTTATTCGGCGTCCTGATTACGAATATTCTATTAGTTTTTAGCGTAAACGTCATTTGAATTCGCTATGACGCCATTGGGCGCTACAACGGCGCCGTTTTGGTGTCGCAACTTTCTCCACCAGTTTTTTTAGTCAAAATCTACGTATGAAGGTTGCTGTTGCTCCTTGTTATAGATATGACATCTGCTATTCACGCTGACGCCCTTTTTCGAATTTTGGAACGCCAACACAAAATGCAAAAAATTGTCACTGCGAGGATTCGAACCACCGACCCCTTAATGACCCCTTTTTTGGTATTCAGAGGGCCACTCAGGAAAAATGAACTACAGTTCAGTGTACTATGCATGTACCCTTACATCATGCAAAAAACCGCTTTGAGAAAGCTTAGCATTTACTGAAAGACCTTCCTCGTAAGAGCACTAGTCTGTGCGAGATTTCCGCAATTTACGCGCGGGAGGATAGCGCAGTTTTGATGGTGTGTTGAACGTCGTTTTAAGCCCTTCAGCGCGCCAGGGGTAACGCTGGGACCACGTCCAACACCTTTCTACCAACAACGTTCGGTGGCGTTGTCTGAATTGCGCCACCCTCCAGCATCGTCATCGCTGCCTTCAAGGGACAACCCAGTTTACATACAAGAGCGCCTGAGGTC
>MU868352.1:447467-471391 GCA_036418205.1 Ostertagia ostertagi
CGGCACTACTCTGACATGGTAGAGAGCTATGGTCGGGAAATCCTCGACCGTTATTCACCTTGCCCATAATTCATTGGCTTGAGACCCATCGTTCTCGATAAGAACGAAAAGAACAAAAAATCTGCATTTGTTTTGGTAAAATATTCGAAAATCGAAAGGGCTGCTACGCGTTCAAAGTACCGTTGGACATTTAAAGGACGAATTCACGATTAGAATGAAGGTCGAAGAAGGAGTAATTCACCTAGTTGAGGGACCCGCGGACCTCCTAAGGGTGCGGAACTGAAGCGCAATTGGCACCGGTTGACCTCGGCGACCTATTAAGGCTCAATCTTGGCGCGGTGGGCCAGTGCACGCCCACCGATCATCTGATCACTCGCCGCAGGTCTATACGTGGCGAGTGATTAGATAGCTGAGAGAGCGTAGTGTTGAAGAGGGCAGCGATGAGAGTCGCATCAATGCTCAAATCAACGGGCAAGGAAGGGGTCCCATTTCTCGGGTTCTGGGCCGTTTCTCATGGTTTTTCCTTCTTTCGTGTACCACTCACCATCCCTAGTTAATTTGAAATGGGTTGCCTTTCCAGCGTGAATTCGTCCTTTAATGCTGGCGACGGGAGTGCTTCCACTTGGTTCTTGGAGTGCCTCACTAGAAACTCTTTCTGGCCTTTTGCTTATTGCATTCACATCTTACACTTCTACTCATCCTATTCTATCGATCGATTTGTCTCTACTCTCCAAAATCGCGCGCTTTAACCCGATTCTTTCATTGCGTCGCCTGATACGTAGCCGCCCCAAGGCGGACTTCTTTCCATGCCCGCCTTTGGCTCCGCCCGAATTACCTTCGATTGTCCATAGAGTGTGGTTTTTGTAGTTTGTTTCTCTTCGGAAACCGAATCTTCATGCGTGAAACTATGTGTCTCTAGTGATCACAACTGACATATGCATGTTGGGAAAGAATGCAAGATTTTTCGGGAAGGATTTCTTTGAGAACACAGCCTTCTGTTGTCATTGAAAAAAATGTCGAGCTGAAGTACTATACGTCACTTGTTTAGAACGCCTTAAGGAGTCATGTTTGCCGATTTGCTCCGTTGCGCACATTGGCGACGGGTACGGAAATTTTTATTTGCATGTTCCAAGCACGAATCCGGCACAGCAACTGCCACACAGGGGTGTTGAGCGTTCTCACCAATGAAAAACTTCGCCGCAGCTGCCATACTTCCCGCGACAAGAGAAGTAGAGCAACGAACGCAAATGTTTCGGTCTTTTCGGTAACGCTGTTCGGCTGAGCCACCAAAAATGAGGGAAATATTTGCGTCCTCTCCTTAATCAACAGCACCTCCCTTCGCCCTTTACAGTCAGCAACATTATGACATCATGAAAGCGTTCCGATTCTCGACCATCGCACCCACTGCCATTAAGCAGCCACTGTAGGAAAGGACCGTTTTTGGGCGGATGTTGAGCCATTATATGCAAGTTGCGTCGGCGCACTTGCTCCTAGGTTGAAGGGCACCCTGAAATCACGACTCCCCTGCCGCGATTAAAACCAAAACTTTTCGATTTCCTCTACTATATGTCTCGAAAGAGCTCCTCGGAAGCACCCACATGTCTTCTATTGGGAGTGGTTTGGAGGTGGGGGTGATTATCCTTCAGAGAAGTAATATCACAAAGATACTATAAGGTCGTACATACTTGAGTGGGCGATTTGCGACAGTTGCGTTGAAATGTTGCTTGCCTTCGTGCTTGGAACTCTCACCCATAACCCCTCTCTAGATGCTGGAAATCGAGCCTCATAGCATTAACCCCCTGCGTTGTAGCCTTCCCGGTAATTAGCCTTATTGGTAATGCAACTTTTCTAGCAGTAGCTGCATTTCATGTTTCAAAGTGTTACGAAGCAGAGTGGAAAATTCACGAGAATTTACTGGTTGATCAGGCACTGAAGAATTCTTGGCAAGTGGTCCAAGAAGAAAAGTTACTTACTTCTCGCTTTTTGTGGAATTATTTTTGGAAGTTCAATGAAATTCTTTACTCTTTAATTTTTCACATTCGAGAGATGCGTAATCTGGAATCGACCATGGCTTCGATGAGTGCACTTTACGAATACATGGAAAATTTACGCGCACAGGCGAGTTTAGTTCTACCAATGTGCAGGTCTCTTCATGACTTCCAAATCTTATCATCTCTGAATGATGTGCATGTCTAGGCTGAACGAGCAAACACTAGTAGCACTACTGAAGCAGAAAAAACTGAGGAAATGGTGTGTGCTGAGCACCCGGAGGCAGAGTACGAGGTTGCTTCGAGTGACGAAGAAGAGAGCGAGGAGGACGAGGAGATGGAAATCAGTGACGAAGAGGAGAATGACGAGAACTAGGGAGACGAGGGTATGAAAAGCAGCTAAACTGCCAGGCATTCGGATGGTTGCCATTTTTGATTTATTTTTGCACAAAGTTCGAGAGTAGTACTTTCGTAAAGCACGGGCTGCAGGAACCTTGCAGCATAGGCTGCCGACGCTACAACTCATTTATGATTGGTTATTTCGTGTACACCCAATCATACACGAGCTGCCGTGCCAGCAGTATATGTTGACACGTTCGTGCAACCGTGATCTGCTAGAGTTCGACTCATGGACTTCTAATTTGTTATCCTTTCTTTGGTTTTGGATGATCTCGAAGTGTTTTTGTAGTGCATGTTTTGTTCTTGGGTATGTTCTCGAAGTGTCTTTGCCAGAATACTTGCTTTTTTCGATGAGATCTCGGTGTATTCCAAAGTTATTTTTCTAACGTCTTCTCGATTTTGCTGGTCTCGTGCTTGCCTGATGTATCGATTGATCGTAATGTTAACCTTTCTCCCATTTCTTAATGTGTTTTTGGTTATGTGTCGAATAAATGTTTTTCGTTTCAAGAAAGAAGTGGAGTGCAGGCAACGCGGTCATGCCTAAGCCCTGCGAGAGAGTCCTCGCATAGCATGAAATGTGATTTGTTTTCTCTTCCTTGCTCCTTCGTTCTCTCTCGTTTTTCTCAAAAAGAACCTCGCATAGCGCGAATCACGGCGCGATGACTGTCTCTTTAATACCGATCGTAGCGACGACGAATCACAACAGGCGCGGCAGTGCCAACGAGGGTGCACCTTGCTCCACATCTTCAAACAGTTTATATCCGAAGTTTGGCCCTTTGTTTGTACAAGTTTCACCTCTTCTGTGAAGCAACTGGTCAACAATACGGTAGCGCTCAAAAGCCTTCGGTCTCCTATTTGGATTGGAACATTTTCTCTAGTGGACCAGCTATTGAAATTCTAATGCGTGTAATGAATATGATGCCATTGTGGCAAAAAATTCCCACTGTCACCGCTCTATGGTTTGATTCACAGATTTTTACAGAAGCTCAACTCAAAACAATCCTGAACATTAGGATATATTAGTATTCAATAGAAAAATATCGTTGTTAATGTTTACAGTTGCAAATCGGGATGGATCTGGTCAATCAATTTTTATTAACAGTCAATTGTATAAGAAGCCAATTGTCCACTAATTTTCCGTGGAATTCGTGTTGTGAGACTTTCTTCTCTGTTTGAGAACTTTGAATTATTGCTGTCCTCACGGCTCCTTGAGGTGGTCCGGGTAGTTATCCTGTGGTTATATCCACCTTGCTGAGGTTTTTTATTTACATGACACATCAGCGTTGGTCAACATGTCTGTAGTTCTGTACCTCGTTTAATAGTCGATTTACTCCCTTTTTCGGAAGACGAGAAGAGCGTCCAGCGCAGACCATACACCACAAGTAACGACTGTCAAGGCAAAAGTGGCTTTTTTCTTGGCCGTCGGCCACCGTCTTCTAGTCTATGCTCTTCTTTTCTCATCTCTCAAAATAGAAGGTACGTAGTGGTACGAGCCCAGGGTGAAGCATGCATTGAGGAATCCTGCAGGTCGAAAGGGGGAGGGGCAAGGTCAACCCTACGTTATACGAAGTACCAATGTGGGGTCGTATTTGGCTCACGCGAGAGGGTACGGGGTCGTACTCGCAGGAGTCAAAGTTGCGTGGATGGAAGGCGAAATTCAACACGGAGAATAAAGCTCCAAGCTCAGGCTAAAAACATCAAGCGATTAGAATCAAGGCGTTTGCTGCTGCAACGGTAGGTGAGGGGTATAACATCCGAGCGCTTCTCAAACCATTAACTACAAACGGAGCAAAAGAGTCTGCTGCAGAAGTCCATATTTGACTGTTCATGTACACGGATATGCTCTTGAGGAAAAACATGTCTTCAAACTGGACCTAATTTCGGAAGTTGACTGCTAATGGCTAGAAAAACTTAAAAAATGCTTGCCTATCGGCCACTTCCTGAAAAAGGTTCAGTATCTGTTATGAAGCACAAAGCTTGTGCGATGTCATGGTATCATTGTTCCCAAAATGAAGTTGAAGAGAGCTGTGAATGTTTGAGTGTTGAAAATTCGTGTTTCAGCAGAGTAAATAAAAAAGGATAAAGCATTTGCCGTTGATCAATCCCTTTTGGGATGCGGCACGCATTCTACTTCCATTTGTACATTCGTAGTGGCGTTTGAATGCGATGTGGCCTATACAATGACTTGCGGGGGCCAGCCGATGTACAAGTCAGTGTTTTTATCCTCCCAGACAAGTCTGGTACCAATTAACACGTTGCAGCCCGCGTGCATCGCCGGGTATGCACGTCGAAACTCCCACATCTGACATTTGTGCATCGCCGGGTATGCACATCTGTATTTTGCTCCCAAATAAACCTTTTCCAGTACTTTTTCGACGAATTGACTTTTGTTGGCCTCATGAATCTACAGAACACGTGGCATGTGGACAACTTCGATTTCTACCGATTTATGACGCTTCGAAGGCATGAATCAGTTTTCAGAGATTCAACACTCAAAACAATCAGATTTCAATGAGCCTACGTATTGAACAAATTCTCATCAATTACAAACTTTCTATGCTATTTCGGCTTCAGAGTTTGAGCTTCCTTGGCAATTATAAACAAGTTGATATCAGAAAATTCTAATCAACAAGTCTATTAGTTACATACTTTTCAACAATCTCAACAGACAAGAAACAACGAAATTAACATTTTGAATGATATTTTTGGAAACAAATAAGGCAGTAGTATTTTCGACAACGACTGCATTTAGAGGAAACCTGCTTAGCTTTCTTTCTTGCTTGTAGAAAATACGCACGAAAACAAGTAAAGCACTTCTTGAACTAAAAAACTCGTGAAAACAAGCAAACTGATAAAAAAGACTCAAATTCATATACAAAAATGGGCGCTCCCGCGCCTTTCGATGATTGCCCATGTGGGTCCCGCAACGAAAACCCACAAAATGTCCCACATATGAGATTTGAGCATCGCCGAGTATGCACGCACGCAATACAGCCAATGACACATGTGTGACATGCGCCAAAATCGGCGCGGGCGTCAATGTGTTAACCGACCCCGGAGGGATGGAAGGCTTGGTTGGCCCGGGCGACTCACGACCCAGGATTTGATCCCCGGACCGCTCGCGTGGTAAGCGTGCCACTTGCCACTACACCACTTCCGCCCTCGCTGTCTTAGCAGCGTAGCTTCAGATGGAAAAAAAACAACGGCCCAGTGGGACGGTTTCTTAAACGGGTCACTAGGAAGTGAGATCGAGTATTCCTTAAAAGGCTCTAACCTTCTCGTTTTTTGAGGAAGACAAGGTTTGCAAAAAGTTGAATCTGAAGAAAGTTATAGAACAAAGCCAAAAAAAAACCAGCGCTCTGCCAAAAATCGGTCCGCGATTTCCCCAAAACGGTCCAAACGGGGCGATTTTTTGACTCCATCAATTTTGAAAAGAGTTCAAGTATTCGTTAAAAGCTCTAACCTTCTAGTTTATCCCAGGGGACAAGAATTGCAAAAGGTTGAATCTGAAGAAAGTTATAGTCATTGAAAGCCAAAAAACCCGGTTGTGCACAAAAAACGGTCCAACGGGCAATTTTTTGAAGGGATGAAACTGTTGCGACCACTTCTTGAGAAGAAGGTTCATTACAGGAAATAACTGAACCTCACGGTGTTTATGATATACACGCTTCAATGTCAGTGATAATACATATAAGATCATAAACAATCTTCAATTCTATAACACCTCCCTCTAGGATGAACACTTTAACAAGGGCAGGTGTACGTCTTCTTCTTCGGGTCAACCACCAGTGTCTGTTTACTGACGTTTCCTGTGGTTTGTTTTAGCCTTGAATTGTGTTGTTCGTGATTCTTCTGACGTGCGAATTGGTTTCGAGTTGGGCAGAAGCGGAAGGTCGGCGAGTTCTGGCGACTGTAAAGCCTTGTCAGCAGCTCCGTGGTGACGAGTATATTGTTCCTCTGTTCTATGATCACGAGTATGTCTTTTGTCGTGACGTTTGATTTTAGAAGGCTTAATGTAGTTCGTATCTCTCCCGAGAAAACTTCGGCCGGTGATTTTCCTCCTGGTGTGGACGAGCAGGGAGTTCGACCGGTATGTTTGCAGGAATTTTTGTAGTGCTTCGGCTGGCGACAATTCTTCCTTCATTTTCTCGAAGTTCCTTTTGAAGGTGTCGACAAAACGTTCCGCTTGTCCGTTAGACTGTGGGTGGAATGGCGGAGATTTCATGTGTCTTACGCCATTTGTATTGCAGAAGTCTTCGCAAATCCTTGGATATGAACTGAGGTCCGTTATCCGTCACCAGTTTTTGTGGGTTGCCGAACTGGGCGAAAAGGCGGCACAACTTTCTAATCATGCTGAAGGTCGCTGTGGAAGATATTTCGACAATTAGCCGCTCATTTTTAATTAGCGTCAAAGACTACCAGGCACATTTTAGCATCGATTGATCTAGACAAATCGGCGTGTATGCGATTCCATGGCCTATTTTCCACTGGCCATGAGCAAAGTGTCGTTTTGACTGGATTCGCCGTTTCCTGGCAGCGACGACAAGTTTTGACGAATCTCTCGATGTCGTGGTTGATGTTCGTCCAGTAAACGTAGTTCCTAGCGGCGAGCATTTTCATACGAGTCGTCACTGGGTCTCCGTGTGGAGCTCGCGAAGCCGAGTGCTTTGATTCATGTTGGTGATTTTGTTTTGATTGGTAGTGTACAAAGTATTTAATATATCGTTTATATAGTATCACAACAATGAATAAACACACAAAAGGGAAAGGAAATCGTGAATGAAGGATTCGTCTTGTTATGTATAGTTGATGTCTGAGGGTATGTGTCAGATTGTAAGTTATCTCGCCTTCTTGAGAGGTGGCGAGTCCGACCGGCATAGTCTCGTCGTGGCGTCGTTGTATAAGTTGAGTTGCATTGGGGTAGTTGGTACGCGACCGTAGTCGCTTGATGAGAGGGGCAGGGTCCAGAGAAAGAGAGAGAGACAAGAACTGTATGAAACTGAACTGAAGGTGGCGCCGGAGTGGAAGACTGCCACTGCCACCTTTGCCTTCTGCTATTTATACCCCGAGTGATGGGCGGTATATATACCTGTACTAATATGGCGGTCCGGTGGGCATGGCATGTGTTGGAATGGATTGTAATTTGTACGCGGTAAATTCAAAATATATGTGCCGCAGATCGGCACTTGTTCGTTGTAAGCTTGAAGGGCTTAGCCTCAGGGTATTTGGGTGTCCAGTCTTTATCATGACTGGGAAGTCATGACACTCCGCACGACGACGAAAGGTATGGAAACGCAGGAATTGCCGTTTGCATCCTCCCCGCCACCGAGTGTAGCCGTTGTATTGTGTTTGTTTTGTAGACGAGAATAGAAAAAAAAGAATAGAGTAAAGATTAGAATATGGAGGCGTATGCAATTCAAATTGCTGTTTTCGGCATGTTGAAGCTATCCAACGCGCTGTCGAGAGGACGATGCTAGGAGTAACCCTATACACGCAAGTGCAGAGGGGAATCCGGAGTTCCGAACTACGCCAACGATCGAAGATCAGGGACGCTGCCGTTTTCGCCAAGGAATCGAAGATAAGGTGGGCCGGACACGTCATGCGATTTTGCGATGACCGTTGGACCAGAGCGGTTACCGACTGGATCCCTCGGGACGTCAAACGAACACCTGGACGACCGCCGGCCCGATGGTCAGACTTCTTCACGAAAGCTCTGAACGAAAGGAATGAAGGACTTCGTGTCCCTCGAGCGAGGAGGATCCACTGGACCACTCTAGCACGCGACAGGGACGAATGGAGACGTTGCTGGCGCCCGCTCGAGCAATTCGACGATCAACGGGACGACAGGTGATACAGGTGATACAATACAAAAAATCATCAATATCCGCATTAGTTTCAGCGTCCATTCATATATATAATCGTTAGAATAGGAACATGCTGAATGCCTCCACATTTGTGCGGAGGAAAACAGCTTGTTGGTTCCGAAGCTTTCATTTTTGTAAAAAAAAATCGTCCCAGAACGGAGCTATAGTCGTTAAGAGAGTGCCAATGCAGCGAAGGAGAACCACTTGGCGGTATTTGGGCAAACATTTCCGAGCTGTTCTTGGCACACTGAACGAATGGAGCCACTGCAACAACCATTGGATAGATCAAATCTTTCAGGTTAACATGTTATAGTAGATTTTCAGATTTGTCAAACTTGAAGAAAGTTATTGCTCTGGAGAGGGTAGGTCTGTGTATACGGTGTTTGTGTGCAAATTGATCTATTTGAAAAGATAGTGTTTGTGCGTGTGTGATGTGTTGTCTGGCTGCTATGTGAACACCTCTGACAAAAGTCAGGACTAGCTTAATGCGCTATATATTTAGATTTGATCCAAGTTGTCACGCTACATATACGACAAAAAGGACGACGCATTATCAACGTTCATTGAAAAACCTGCCATTTTCTTCCACATGACGTATTCATCTACTAATTAGAGAAGCGAGAGCTTTATTGAAATATTACATAAGGTTGATCCATAAGTCTTGCAACAAATTACATTTAATGCTAGAGAATTTTTGTGAGAACTCCGAAAAATCCGCAACATGTTTGTTGACGTAGCATCCACCTTTGCAATTTCAGCCAACCGTCCAGCTCGTTGTCTCGCTACTTGTTATGGATATTACATTTTGCGAAAAGCTCTTCGTGCCCTAATTTTTACGAGTACTGCTTGGAATGTTCCGCAAGTCATGCTACACCAAGGATTAGCCAGAATGTGGGTGGGGGCACGCTTAGTGAGTGCAGTAAGCCATCTTCAAAGGCTTGAAAAGAGAGAAAATATAGAGTTTGGATCCCACATGCCTTGAGCCCGAATCAGCTCCAAACACGATCTGACATCGTTATGTTCAAGTCGACTTACTATGGATTCTTCGATTGACCATCCATCACATTTGCCGAAGATGAGGAGTGGGTACAGTGTGCTAACAAATAAACAAGGGCGATAGTCCAGCTCAAACGCTTCGGCGTTGAAGCTGACTATCCATAGTGTCCCCTTTTCAGACCACGTCCTAGAGAAGAAATCTCATCCTAACCATCATGATGTCAAAATCGACATCTGATCTTTCTTCGATCAGAATTCAGTGGAGTTCTACAAGGAGGCATCGAACAGCTTCTAGTGCGTTGGCAATAGGTTGTAGATATTGATGGTGTGTAGCATGCTGGATGAATGGAACAAAAAGATAATAAAAATATTAAAATTCAAAATTTAGCCAGTTTGTTGCAAGACTTATGGACCAACCTGACAGAAATGACAATTACTTGCTTAAATGTCCTGGAATGGACTTTTGCGTAGGTGTATGAAGTGAGACGTTGAAAATCGATTTCAACAATTCCGCGTGCTCAGTAATTCAATGTGTCAACTATTGATTTAGGCTTTCCAGGGGCGACTGTTGGAACGATTCATCCTTTTAGACTCTTTTTCATAAGCTGCTCGACGTTCTGACACTGGTACCAGCTTGAAGGGCTCATCATGATCGGCATTGCCCTGAATGCAGCAGATATATTTCTTGGATTTATAATCCTACACATTCTAGGGTACAACCAGAATCAGCACAAGGGTAAGGTGGATGACCCAATGACAAGAAAAATGGTAAGTGAACTACCCTTCCTAAATAATTATTTAAAAAATCTGATAATAATAAAAAAAGTGTTCTGAAAGGTTGACTGCAAATCTGTTGTCCCTTCACTGATCACTTCTATGAATAAACTTACAAAGATTACAATTCAATAGATTTCAAAAGCATATATTCTCAACATGAACAAGCATTTTCCAGTAATTCTCGGGCCACACCGCCTTTGCATGATGTCATGACCAATACGACCAATTCCAATACGAGTAAAGTTTCTTCAAGGTTGAAGGAATCCTACTCAAAAAACTTGCATTCTTCCCAACACGCATATGTCAGTTGTGATCACTAGAGACAACATACAAAGTTTCACGCACAAAGATTCAGTTTCCGAAGAGAAACAAACTTACAAAAACCACACTCTATGGACAATCGAAGGTAGCGGAGCCAAAGGCGGGGCATGGAAAGAAGTCCGCCTTGGGGCGGCTACGTATCAGGCGACGCAATGAAAGAATCGGGTTAAAGCGTGCGATTTTGGAGAATAGAGACAAATCGATCGATAGAATAGGATGCAGTAGAAGTGTGAGATGTTGGTGCAATAAGTCAGAAAATCAAAAAGAGTTCCAAGTGAGATATTTCGAGAGCTTGGTGAAAGTGTTTCAGCATTTGTGAGAGATGTACGGCGGAAAATTAAACGCGTAACCTCCTTCCGGCCCGCCGAATTGTTTACTGAAGCAAACGCATTTCTTTATTCTTTTGTACTCAAGAGTGAGTTATGAGTGAGACAGAACTCTGATTTGTCAAGAATTCCTCTAAAGGAAGAATTCACGATAAGAACGAAGGTCAAAGAAGGGAAAATTGCATAGTTGGGAGACAGGCGGACCTCCTGAGCTGACCGACGCGCAATTGGCAGCGAAAGATTTGACCTCGGCGATCTAGCATGGCTCACTCTTGGCGCGGTTGGCGGGGTACGCCCACCGACTATCTGATCACTCGCCGCAGGTCTATACGTGGCGAGTGATTAGATAGCAGAGAGAGCGTAGTGTTGAAGAGGGCACAGCGATGAGAGTCAAATCAACGGGCAAGGAAGGGGTCCCATTTCTCGGGTTCTGGGCCGTTTCTCATGGTTTTTCCTTCTTTCGTGTACTACCTTTCTCCTTCGGGATGGGTTGCTTTTTCATCGTAGGTTCTGCCTTTAAGTGCAAGAGGCAACCACAAGTTCAGGCTTCGTTCAAATATCGCGCTATCATGGATAAACCCAGGGTTGCTGGCGTCTGACCTATCGCTTCTCTGCGATTTCTGCAGCTCCTTACATACCACCTTTTGTGCCGCCTTCATTCGATTCTACTTGCACTAATAGGTTGTATCATAATTCCTGTCCGACTTTGCATTCGAATATCTTCAAGTCGAGTCAGCCATTGGGAACTATGTTCATATGTGGAGGAATGAATCGAGAATTTCTGCCAGGAAGTTTAAGAAGAGTAGAAAAGGTGATATTACAATGTAGCATAATTCGGAAACACAGATCAAGAATATGGCGTCACTTCCATGGAATGTCATGTTTCTATGCGAATAACCCAAGATTCGAGTGTCTAAGATATTCAATGGGAAAAAGTTGGAAAAGATCGCCAGTATATGTGGCGAAACCAGTTATTAACTTTTATAGGCAGTGTTTTAAAAATTTCCCTTTTGGTATTTTGTCTATTTGAACGCGATTAAATTTTCGCGTGAAAACCGTTGGCGCGTGGCTGTGGGCACCTATACTTCGAGGTCATCTGAGGACACAAACGCTTTCAATTGCAGTAGTTCTGCTACTCTGACTCTCCGTAGTCATGGTGTTAGACCACCAAAACTGGCACATTTGGTGGTACGATTTATTCGAGTGCTGGCACATGTTTATTTTTAGATCTTCTAGAATGGTTCCATTTTTCAGTAAGTTAAGATTTCAACTAAGTAAGTTGTCCTAAAACGTCAAATTAATTGAAATTCTTGGAAAAGCAAGAAATGTACAATAAAGATTAGAACTACCACTCTTGCTGATATAGAACTAGCTACCTATCAGCTTGTATCTCGGGCCACATTGCATGTTCCTCTTGTCTACATAGTATGTGATTTTCAAAAAAACAGCCACACTTTTGTTCACAACATCGTTCGGTCGTCTAGTACACGGTAGTGCTGGTGCTGCCCCTTGGATGAATAGAAAACGCTCATTAGTTGAAAGTTACTTACAGTGCGAATGTCATGCTGATATAGATGCCGCCCCATCTCGAGGTGATAATGGCTGTGCGTGTGGGGCTCAATGCTGTGCTGAGTTGCTCCATGGTGAACGTCAACGTTATTATGTTGCAGCATCGGGATCATGTGACTGCCGTGGACCATTGCAGGGTTGTGATGTTGCTGCTGGCTCTGTTGGACGTGCATTAAGTAGCTACAGTAGCAGCACGGAACATCAGTCTCATGATGATAGGGTGGAAGTTGTGTTGGTGACGTGTAGGACTGAGTGGTAGATATCCCACGTTTATCTGCCTGCAATCAAAAATTTAAAATCAAAATTGATGTCGTACAACTTAGGAGAGCATATTTCCGTTCAAATATTGAGCATGTTTCTAGAAAAAAACCGTTTGTACAACTGTGTCATAGCGAACGTGGAGCCAAAAAAAGAAAAGGAGCGACAGCAGGCGGCAATTAGACAAGTCGCTAAAGCTCGTGTCAGGCTACTTGTTTGATACAGAAGGACGACTGCTCTTTGTGGTGGTGTCAAGATGGCAACGTACGCTACACGGTAGCGCGTGATTTCTGAGATAATCATTTATTTTTGCAACATCTGCATCTCCCAGAATTGAGGAGTAAAATATGTTTCTAGGTGCAGCACACTCAAGCTTTCACAATGTTACAACAAAATCACCGACAATTTCGTATCAATCTCAAGCAATGCTTACAATGAAAGCCAGTGAAATCAAAAGTTTCCAGGTTCTCTCACCTTGAAACTTCGGCATTCTTTTCGCGAATTCACTACTAATGTTTAATAACTGAGTGCAGTGCTTCGCTACACTTCGCTGTGGAACACGGCCCTTGAAAACGACGGGCGGTCCAAACCTTAGCCAGAATGAAAACTTCCAACTTAAAGCAACGATCCATGAAAGAATTCCCGAAGAAAAAACCAAAAAAGGGCAAAAACCACCGGTATTGGTCAGCGTTTTACCTACAACGAAAATGTAGGTGAAACGCTGACCAATCATACTAATTATATAAACCAGAGTTTGTTTGTCTGACCGCTCCCCAAAATTCGCAAGTGTCCCCCACATGTTTATAATTCTTCCTTCAAAAATCACCTAGGGAGGGCGGGTCAAGTTTGAAATGGGTAGAGTATGAGTCGCTCTATAAGGGAAATATATTGGCCATGCTAAACTCCGCCCACCAGTGGGCGGGGGTCGTGCGTCTACTCACGTTTGAGACACAACATGGCATTGTGAAGCTGTCCTGCGAGAGACCTGCGAGAGACCTTTTGCCTTTTTGAGGGAAAATCATTTGGGAGCTGTCGTAACATTGCCGTTCGTTCAGCACTTTCACAATAATTGAAAGAGCCCTCCTTACTCCCCCGGGAAAGAAGGAAAATTGCACACTTTCGATGTGAGATGCTATTGAAAATTTCTTTCTTATGCTTACTTATATGTCAACGACGAAAGCGCTTTCACTAATTCTGTGGCTTCGCAGACATAGTAATGATCGCAACAAGCACCTGGAAATGGTCCCGTATCCTCAAGGGCAATTGACCGATCCCCTCCCTCCCTCTATTCACGATTTCAACAGTAGCTCAGAGGGTACTGCCTATTTTGGCTCCAAGTTTTGAACGCCGGAATTGTTCCACAGAAAAGAAAATTCACTACTACCTCGAAGAAAGTCCCTTCCAGAGGGACCGTGCTATCGCTCTTCACATAATGGTTCCATAGTAATGAGAGCGTACTCCTAGCACAAATTTTTTGCACTCAATTCGGCCCATAGAAGGAAAAATTTGGAAGACTTTTATAGAAAAATTTCATTTGAAGTTGCCTTGGATTGTGCTTTCATTCATTACCATCGCAATGATTTTAAGGCCACTCTCAAAAAAGAGCAACTGTTTTTCAGATGCTTACTTATATGTCGACGACGAAGGTACATCTACTGATGCTTTGGGCACGCAGACATCTTAATCACAACGAACTCCTGAAAAGGTCCAAAGTCCCCAGGTGAAATTGGCCAGCCCCGAACTACTGTCCCGTCAGCAGCCATCCTAGCGTACTTGCCACGAAAATTTTACAGCTAGATTCGAGCACTTCCCGCAGCTTCGCACCCCTCATTCCACTTCTCCTCTTCTTTTATTTCGAGTTATCTTGCCCTCACTCTTTGCTTTTCTTTGCTGCTATCATTTTCTAATAGACAAGTCCTCCTCTGCAACAAAGTACTCTCCTTCCATTCATGATTAGCAAGGTTAGAGAAGAAGGAATAAGCAAGCCGAGCCGCATTTTTGCGTGCCTCGGGTCAGTATCATCCTACAAGTAGTCTATTCTCAGCAACCGACTTTCGCGCTCGGTATCGTGCGCAGTATTGGTAATGAAGAAAAAGCAGAAAAAAGGAAGTCGAACAGGGACTTAGACAGGGACTCCCCTCTGCCACTTAGCAATGGAGGAAGACGCTGTTGGACGAGTTGTCTGAACATGCCCGCAGTAAATGCGCCCCAATTGCAATTGCTGGCAAGTAGCCAGCAATAGCTGGCTACTTGCCAGCAATTGCAATTGGGGCGCAATAATGAAATCGTTTTATGTTTTGAAGGTAGAAGGTAGAAGGAAAAAACGTAGAAATCCAGCGTAGTCGGCATCACCACATCGATTGCTTTGAAGGATCGACCTCAAATAGTCCCGGTGGTCCCGAAACGACCGCAAATGTCTGCGCAGCCAATCACGCACTCTTCACGACAGAAGTGGGCGGCCGTACCGAGGCTCGGTGGATCCGCCCACTTCGACGGCGTTAGACCCCCTTCCAACGCCTTTCAAAGGTAAGTTTTCAAATCAGTGACATTTCCTATGTACTTGACTAGGGCTAGTGCATGCTTCCACCCCTAGGATCGAATGGTTGAAACCCTGCTTAGACTGTTGCTTTAACAACCTCGAGGCCGAAGTACAGCTCACGATTACAATCAAGTTTCCATTCAAAAGCGCACCAACAAAGAACACTCACATATTTATGATAAAAGGAAATAAGTAATAAATGAACGGGAGCTACCCTTTGGGAAAAGGATTTTGTTGAGAATGAAAGCGTAAGCAATGAACCTTCTACTGTTGCCTGCTCAAACTCTCTCAGTGGCTACTAATTATAAAAATGTTAATAAACTAGTGAAAGGAATACTCAATCAATGAGTTATTGCCTAATTCAGTGGACAGCTACAAACATTTCCACCTTTTTAATTTCATAAAAGTTTTTGCATATACTTGTCAATTTATATTCACTTTATTCAATATACAATTATACAATTTATTTCATTGCATGCTCCTCTGCATGATAATTTGTACGTCACTCAAGGTTTATTCGTCTTTCCCCTGTGTCTTTATTTCGCCAATCCCAACTCACTGATGAGCTCCGGGGATTGACGAAATAATAAGGTTCGTCTGAGGAAGGAGCGAAACGAACCATTTTAATTATTTTGTTTATAAAGGTTTTTTCTTTCTTAATTGTCGAGATAGCACCGCGACCTTGCCCTTTCTAGTTTTCCCACACTACACTGCGTTTCATAATTATAGGTCCACCCTAAATTTTTGCTACCCCAAAGTTGCTGTGCATTTTTTGGAAATGCTGCTATCACCGTTAGATTCCTCATCACGGAAAACCTTCATAGTGTTTTTCTGACAAATTCCCCCCTCAAGTAACCCAATTAACTTTTTTAGAACGAATTTTCACCGTTTCATGAATATCGGGCCACTCATAAAAAGTTTCCATTTCTCACGATCCGTGAAGGGAATCAGGGAAGCGGGGAAATATGTGGGCTCAGTCGACATCGAGTTTACCATACCTCGTGTTATTCGCCTCTCTTCCCAGTAACAAGCTCAAGCTAGAGCACTTACTGAAGTGGGATAGCTGAGGAGCAGAATTTCCTCCCATGTCGGCCGGCTCATACTGCATAAGCGACTATGTGCAAAATCCTGGTCAGTGCGGAGAGAAGAGTCGCTTAGGTAAATAAAGACTGCGTTTCCTTCAAAATTTAGGAGGAATTGGGTGTCTTCTCTCGAATTATACAAGGAGTCCGAACAAAGTCCGTACTGAAATGCGGCCTTCCGTGAGCAAAACCACCGTGTGGTGAGTAAGCCAGCAGAGCAATAACATCTTCAACGGATTGATGAAGAGCGTTCCAAGATTATTTGAGCGCTACAAGATCGCAAGTCTCCATTTCTCCGTGGAAAAGGGCTCAACTTAATGAGCGATGGTGTGGCTGTTAAAGACCCTTCGCGATCTTGGACTCTACCTCCTTGTTTCGTTCTACAGGTGGTCTGAGATCGACGTGGAAAAGTTTATTCTAGGTGGATATGGCAGAAAAAGAGGGTACAGGATGATCGCGTGAAAATCGCAGATGGTTTCAATGTAACGTAATTTCGGCGGTGAATCCCTTATGGTTTGAGGCACCTTTGAACGACTGAGTAGCTAGAGCTCGCTTTTGTTTCCGTTCACAAAGATTCCACAGGGTATCGTGAAGTTCTTTCGAAGCGAGTCTTACCATTTTTTCAACAAGGATCCCCTCTATCCTTGATTTTCACACACGATAACGCGGCTGTCCATGCCGGTCCCTCCGCGCCAGATGGAATTGCAGGAAAAAATGTGGCAGTTATCTGGTGGCCACCCATGTTATCTGAATTAGATTCCAATAGAGAATCATTGGGCCTTAATTGTTATAAAGTTCCACAGCAAAGTAAAGCAAAATGGAACAGCCGAAAAGCTGAAAAGGTCGATCATCGGCGCCCAGACGAATTTCGATCCTACTGTAATAGCTAATTTGGCTACCAGCATTTCAAAACGTATTATTGTGTTCCTTATGATTATTGGGGGGTCATCCCATTATTGAAAATTCGTGACGTTTTTTCGTTATAGTAAAATCTCTCGACAAGTGATGTGTAGTCATATTTGCGAAACGGTGAAAATACGTTCTAAGGAAGATATTTTAATAATTCTGAATCGAGATTTCTCCAGTAAATCAAGTATCAAGGTTTTTCGTTATGGGGAAACTATTGGTAATAGCGGCATTTTCCAAAAATGCACAGCAACTTTGGAATAGCAAAAAATTAGGGTGGACCTATATTTATGAAACGCAGTGTATTAGCGGGGCACCACACAACGCAGGTTCTGTTTGGGATTTTCGGAAAAGGTCGTGGTTTAAGGGAGTCCTCATTGAAAGTTCTGAGTCTTGCAATGGTTCAAGGCCTCAATCTCGTTAAGCTATTCCGCGACTCATTCATTAGTAGCGTGCAAAAGCATAGTAGTATCCTGCAGTAATAAAGGCACGTATTCCGGGATGTGGCGTACTCACCTGTTCCATGCCCGTGCAGTAATTAGGCGGACAAGCGTTGAGGTTTCTATTTGGGACATGATTGAGGGTCTCCCTTACTTTCTGTTCATTTTCCAGACCACTTCCCATCTCTAGATTCGTGCTGAATATTTTTCACAACCATTTTATCCCAAAGCTTGCCTTAAACCATCTTGAAAATGATTGCTTCCTGTTCCAATAAAAAGTCCGACCATCTGCGCTTGCGCGTCGCAACGATTTGAGCTGCTGGCATGAGTCAGTTCAGTGAAGTTATTGACGACGTTTTTTTTTCTTTTCATAGTGTACAGGCGGCTGAGCATTGTGCTCTAAAAAACTCCAGCCTCCCTTATCATTCCTGCAGTCGAGCGTCTGTGATAAGCTCATTTTCCTTCTTTTTTACAATCTTCTGCTAGGAGGATTCTCTATAACGTGAATCATTCTCGGGCTTCATTGCCCAGGCACCTAGCGAACTAATCTCGCGCTGTGTGCTTCCTAGGTGCACTCTCCCGGAAGAAGCAGCCGCTATATTACGAGCCGTTGCAGTCATTTCCTTTCAATTTGATGTCAAGTGGTAACAGTAAAAAATTGTGGTTTTCCGTAGTTTAAAAAAGGTAAATAGTTCTCGAAATTACCTCAAATCTACACATGGAAATGAGAAGGCTGACGTTCTCTACAGGATGACGCCCAAGTTCCCCGAACAGAAATGATTGATACCAAATAATGATAGCAGAAAAATATAAAAACGGCAGGTATCTGTTGACCGGCCTAATACAAAACTCCCGACATTTCGGAAATAAACCTCCAAACTCACGACTGGAACCGGAGCCTTTGCTGTCGGCTCACGAGAAGTCGAACTGTGTGTTACGGCGCGCTGTTGCGCAGTTGCACCTACCTGTAAGCATTGTAAAAGTTTCAAATCTGTTTCAATGTTAATACGAAAAACATAACAACAAAGCTGGAAGGCTCAACCACTACATACCATAATGGAGACCGAAACTACCCTCTGATGGGCAAGTAGAGTTGGGAATAAAATAAATGTAAAAAAAAACTTAAATTAAAGGTATGAATTAACCATTTCCGGACCGCCTAACACCCATGGGGTGTCAGGGGATTCAATTTTTCAAAAAAATGTTTCATGTTGTTACATATCTATGTAACATACTCATGCCGTATGTATGAAAAAACCTGGACTACAATCTCGAAATAGTTCCTAAACTAACCAAAAACTAAGTGGACTTCCACTTCGAACTAAAGAAAACAGTTATAACTCATTTGAAAACAATTCATACAAAAGAATTCATGACATCTTGTGCACGTCGTAGCTGATGCTATTGAATCTAAAAGTTTCGGACACTTTCTAGTCCCTTTTTCCCCATTACAACTTATTTTGAACAATTTTCACTCCTGCCTCCCTTTGTGTGGCCCTGTCACTTTTATTACAGGACGGCTTTCTGTCATATTTACCACAGATATACTTTAAGACATGAAAAAGACACAAACGAGACATAATATTGGTTTTAGTGGGAATACAGATTAAATATATGATGTTTATGCTCGCTGAGTAGCGCGCGACGGTGAGCATAAAAAGGCGCCGGCCACACGCGCCCGCCACGTGAAAAGTGCGCGGTCCGGAAAGGGTTAAAAGGAAAATAAATAAAGTTGAACGCGTGATATCGATGGCCACTTGGAAGGCACATTGCACGAATCATGCACGGGGGTATATAGCACGGCGGGTATCCGCCGCTGAAACGCGCCAGCGCGCTCCTCATCTCAAATCATGTTCGGGCTGCCCTAACCACCCCCATCCTCCAAGTCACGATCCAAGTCGACGCCCCCCCCCTCCGTTGAATATTTGTGGAACGTTAGGGTTGACCTGCTTCGGGCAGATTAGATGTGGCAGAAGTATTTAACGTATTGAAAATCGCCCAACAACACGAGAGTCTCTCTTTCCTCAGGTAGCCAGCACGCTCATTTGGTCCTCCGAGCCTGAGCTAAACGTAATACTCATCACGGAGCGTGGCTTGAAGCGTTCTTTCGAGGTGGGTGACAGGCGTGAGGCGTGCAGCATACCCGGTCTAGGTGGTAAATTTAGTTCCGTGTCTCTCGCCTTTCTTCACGGAGGGGTCACTAGAGACGTGACTTGGAGCCAGTCGAGAGCCGCGTGATGGGTGTGGTGTATCTACTTGCATTGACTACGTCTGTGGGACGGTGGTTTGTGTACTAGAGGGTGTCCCACGCCTCATGCGTAGCCATGTAGAGGCGCCTGAGTAGGGTACTTCGAGAATTATATTCGGCAGTTTGTGTGGTACGCACGGCTCCACAGATGGGTGTGAGTGCTTCTTCAATGGGCCGTAGCGTAAACCGGTGATTATTTTGCCGTGTGTCGGTGTGGTACTTATATCGCGTTTGTTGGCGGCTCTAGCCTGGCCCCCAAGGGAGCGGTGGGGGTCTTGTACGGCGCCTCCTTTCTTGTCGTATAGATGGCAGCCTGGTTGTCTTACCTTGGCTCTTTGCATGGGTTTCTTTGAGTGACGGGACTTGGGGATATCGCTGGCATCAGATTTATCCAACCTACGGGTGGGGCATTATCTGGGTGCGTAATGTTTTGAACACTCTATATTCCTTTGTAGATACTTCCCTTTCTCCGGGCTGATATTTTTGCTTGACATCTTGTTTGATAATACGAAGCGTGACCTGTCGACGATCATTCGCAGGTTAGCAGTTTGAACTCGCAGGCACTTCAGAGTGAGTGCCTTTCACAAAACATGCCCACAGAATCACAAGCGAGCTGACAGCGAAAAAAATTTCTTCATGTCCTCCTGCCTAAGGTGCTTTATACTTTTGGGACAGGGGCCATTTTCAAGTTGGTCCACAAAAAATTTTATGGCTCATATTGCTTTTTGAAATGAAGTAGACTACAACTCAGAGCGCCCGAATTTTATGGCGTAGTTTACGATTAAATGGCAGCATTAGAATTAAGCAGGAGGTGGTCAGTGATGCTGGCATTAGGAAAAATCCATGAGAAAAGGCCTAGAACCCAAGAAGTTGGACCACGTGCGACTCTCATCGATGTCGCCCTTTTCAGGCAAGTGCTCTATCTGCTAAAGACCTGCGATGAGTAGTCAGCCAGTCAGTGAAGATTGCAGGAGTCTTAAACTTGCAAGACGCTCAGCAATGAGGTACCTTTACGAGCTGCTATAGAAAAAACCATAGACAAGCTTAAAGAGGCTGCACTATCTCAGCGATGGATGGTTCCCTCGATACGAAGGCGCTGCTACAAAACAGGTGACGGTAAATTCAAACATATCGAATGTTGTTTTCTTTGAATAATGAATTGCTCATTACTGTGCATTCGTGCTGATTACTCACGTGGAATTCGGATTTCTCAATGACGGTGAGTGCATTACAGCGGTGGTAACTTAGGTCCTTTAGGCGCATTGGTAGCACAGAATGTATGACTGTGATATAATTGGATCGATGCAAACTCGAGAACATTAGAGATGCAACGATAGTACAGTTCAGATTTTTTCATTAGCTCACCTTGCGTCCATAAGCCTTGACAAAGTCGCGAACGTTTCTTACAACTCTAATTGAGTTGAATTTGTCCGATCGAGGCCCGCGAGCCGTAGCCATAGGTACACCAGCTGGAGACACCTTAGCTAAAATAGGAATTGATTTGACAAATTGACTATAACGTGATGGTTGTGGTGGTCATTTTGAGTAGATACGTGATGTTGCTGGTGCGGTGTAATGTTGAATAGATGAGGGCGTGTAGTTGTGGACAGCTGGTGATGCCTTGTGAGCAGCAGAAGCAGACCATGGGGTCTTGTTACGAAGTTGGTATGATTGTTTTGAGACCACCTCGGACCTTTTTTCCACAAGGCCTCCTCCGACATTCACCTATAAAGCTTGGAATCACTCGTACCAATTTCAATTGAAGGGAGAAAATCAATACTAGTTGGCCTGCCATCGCCAGAATCGGGTGAAAAGAGTTAGTGGGGGGGGGGGCGAGGAAATGGAAACCAACCGCTAATGAACGGCGAACGTCAAATAAGGTTGAAGGTCTTTCCGACGTTAAACCTTCTACTAATTGCTGATTAGAACCACCACTACAACGGCACTGGTTTTTGTATATATTCCCTCCTGGAGAGTTCAGCCCCTCTGGTTGAAGCGAACACAGTTGGAAAGTGTTACGCATTCCCAAGGAAAGAGTGGTTTAGATGGTTACCGCGTGGAAGAACTGGCGCTCTTATAGAACTTACCACGATGTTCATGACGGTCGTTCGTCGTAAAGTTCATGATGACGGTCGTATTTTTGTTCATGACAATTTCGGTCATCACGAAATTCATGACGTTGATGCTCATGACGATGGTGATCATCGTGAAGGGGGGCGGGACGTGCTTGTGACATTAAAATGACGTCGCAGCTATGGCAGGCTCCGAAAAAGCAAGCAGTGGTCAGCTCCGCTGCTAGTCGCTGGGAAAGTGTTGGGCTTCTGGCAATGCGCCAATTGCTCCAATAAATCAAGTCGAAATGGTTGTTTTATGCACAGGTATTGTCTTCACATTGGAAAATGAATTTTTTTCAAGACATGGTGGAAGTCAGCTTTTAATGTGCAGAAACCCTGGAGTTACCCGATTGAGCCATCGAGAAACTCGTAACGACACCGATTTTTACGATAATGATTGCGTTGGTATTCACCATGTCATGATCCTCAAAGCGACTGTCATGCGAACGTTATGAATGAGTCTGGATCTTTTGAGTGAGTATGTGCTTGAAAATTGTGATCAAGGCGACACTCGAAATGTTCAGGTTCGTGGCGATGTACCTCTCTATGATCCCGATGTCGTAGGTTCGCAGCAGCATTGGAGATATCCGCTGGATCCGATAACCGTAAGCTCGATGGAACTGATGATGTGATGTGTCCTGAGCGGCACTGCCGGGACTGACCTCATGCCTCCGTCGTTTAGCCTTCAGGACAACGATTACTTTCGAAGTATTTAATGTTTAATGGCATCTATTAGCAAATGACGTGCAGCGTACAGTGTTATCAAGGCTTTCGAAAATGTTGATCTTCTTGTATGGCTTCTCATAAATTTTGTCGTTGTACTGCCCCTTCTCGAAATTCTGTAGGAGTTGTTTCACGGCTGAAAATCGCAAAGAATTATCTTTCAGTGAAGCCTCGTTTGAAGAGAACAAGAATTTCCCGTTTTTTGTCTTCTCACGTGAAACATTTACACCCTTTTGCCTCTAACTGTACATATGTTTATGGCAAAGTCAGGAGAACAAACACTGTCCTAGCTCTGGCGTAAGGACGGTTACACTCGTGATTGCAGACCCACTTGAATAGGGATCTGGCTTCTTTAGTACAAGTCTAATGCGTTATTCTTGTAAATGGAACGTAGTTCCATTTTGCAGCGATTTCGTTAAACTGATATTGTTCAAAAAGAGGTGCCATATGGTGCAGCGAGCTGGAAGAAAAGCAGTAGTGAAAAACCCACGAAACGAAACCCTCACACATACTAAAGTGTGATTTCACACTGGTTTGCAGCCTAGATACTGGCCATTTGTATGAAGGTATTAGACGAACTCTAACATGGCTCGCCATTGGAGAAAAACCAGAGGAGACTCCAGGAAACACACGAGGTGAGTGCTTGCCTTCTCTCGGCGGAAGACATGCCTATAAGCCCGCGAAACTCTGAAGCAACGGAGAGCACTCTACGCTGAGATAAGAACACATACAGTTGGAACGGATGCGGAGTTGCGGGTCTAGGCGGGTCAACGGAGCACGTGACATTATTACTGAGCAATTTCTATCTACTAAAAGGCTCCCTCGTGAACATGGACGACGTCCACAAAGGGCTTAGTGTGGGCGACTTACATACTTTGAATAATTACGAAATCGAGAAAGCGTCTCTGAGCAGCTTTGATTTCCTCCCAGTTTGCTCGTATCGGTCAGAAGTTAGACTGAATGTTTGTGAGATTTCTACTGGAAGAACCACTTCCGAAGAAAAGGTAACCTATCGGAAGCCAGTGAGGTGTTCCGTAATAGTGACATCTAGAGCCAGATGGCGAACGGGCGGGCGGGCAGCGGTAATAACTCCACAGGAGATGGCCATGCCAGAACGCCGGGAAATATACTTCGCGAATTACGTGTCAGCATGCACCTTCAGGGCATCCGCCTGCTTCTCTACTAGGCAGGCTTCCTCGTATATGACCTACGACCGTTGAATCCTTCTATAGCTCACAATACATAGCAAAGAAGTGCGCCCAACAGTAACTTCACTGATCGAACGACGAATTTTGCGAATTGGATTGCACCGCCTTTACGCATGTCTTCCGAGTATTGCTCGTGAATTCATTGAAACAAGTCTAAAGCCCACCA
>MU868353.1:2449-49642 GCA_036418205.1 Ostertagia ostertagi
TGTCTTCTTTTTGTCTCCTGCCGTGTACAGCTCTTCGACCGGTCCACGACTCGACGAATGGTGGAGGAATTTAACGGGCAAATAAGTGGGTGGAAAAGTGGCCATGAAAGGGACAAGGTAGAGAATCTCAGAGTGGAGAGAACTTTGCCAGAAAATGGTTGGAGAGGGAGGAGGAGGCTTGGAGACTGAAGGTCATACTTATTTGGCCGATTTCTATGCGATAGCTTACTTAGGTCTTACGAAAGTCCAACTTACTATTAATCATCGGCAGATGCGTGAAGGGCAACAGTTTAGAGGATACGCAAAAGCACCTGACGATACTTTAAGAGCAGTAGTCAGATCTTTTTAGATACACACGGGTCAAGGAGGAAGAGGAGCTTCAAGCTCAACCTAAGCTGTTGCATATTCATCAAGATGTCAAGCTTAATGTGACGGACCTATTCGCAGTACTGGAGAGCTTGAACTCTTTGAGACGTGAAGTCGAGGCCGGAGGAACCAGCGGCGCGGTATTTCTGGCTCTTCAAGGCTTGACTTCCCACATTTCGTGTTAGTTGGACGTTTTCGACGACAACACATGCATAAGTGAGCTCAACGAGGTTGATCACGAAGGACGGCAAGTGGAGGACCTAAGCCAGGCAAACTATGTTGCTGGATTTGATCCATATTTCCGGGAAAGCGCAGGAGTTGGCGGTCACTTCCATGATTTCGGCTGATTTACCCTGGTGTTGGCCATCTGATCCCGAAACTGGTCTTTCGGTCTCTATAAGTCGATCTTTAGAGTTTTATCTGGGTTTCAACTCACGTTTCTTCAAGGGCTGGGAGAGGCCAATTTTCGATCCTGTTGATTTAGCTCGGAGCCGCATATGTGCGCTCCAAAGGGAATCTACAGTTCACTCACGTCTATATTCAAGAATCCCAGGGTTCACATGGGGAGATTTGCCTCTTTAGCAGTCTCGTGTGGATAATGTAGAGCTGGTAGCGGTTCAACAGCTAATGAAAATTCTCCGCATTGCATTAGCAAGTAATTTCGAGCTTCTGTGTTTATGCTCCACGTTCAAGAAGAAATAGCTATGAATTCAAGAAAATTAAAGATTTTTGAAATCTTTTCTATATCAAAAATCATTCAACAATAGACTCAGATGGGCATTCATCAAGCACGACTGAAAAAAAAATAAGTGAGATAGATAGGCTCGATGAATTGCTTCCACCGCTGCACTATTGTATATGGACCTCTAATTGCTTCACACATCACACAACGTCAAACACTCCATGACGGAGCAGAAGCCAATAGTGTGGCCCATGCAAAGGGATTGGGATAGTGATGGATGAGTTAGCGAGCAAAATTACCATCATGGCGTTCTACTTTCACCGGGATGCCATAGGATGATGTTCCAACTATGCTTGATTGCCTAGGTCATTTTTTATTAATCAATTATCAGGGAGGTTTAGTGGCCATTCTCGTTTTCGATTCCCATGGTCGTTACTCCATGTTCGATCTTCGGCTTTGAGATCTCATGTATTCTCCGCCTGCCCTACGGATTTTGAAAGCATTCTCTTACATTCTTATATGTCGCTCCACCATTATCTTCATCTGAGTTTTTTACCTCAGTATTGCCTCCACCGAAGATTGTACATTGAATTAGGAAGGGGATTGAGGGAGGAGGAGGGGAAGAGTCTACTGGGAATGTTCTCTTGTGGTCATTGGTGAACATTGAGAGGTATGTATCTAATTTTGATCTTGTTTAGGGCTTTTTCGTCGCTCTGTGAAAGTTGACTCTTTAGAATTCCAACAACCGGTCCATTTTTTATCGGTCTTCTGCTGTGGGAATATTATGATTGAAGTGAATGTGGCGCCCGATCATATGTAATTCCTAAACTAAATTCGGTTGCTTTCTCCTACTCTCTACTACTCTTGTACAATCAGGAAACACGATAGGCCTGAAAAGCGAAGGAGCGCTTGTTCACAACCGTGAGTCTCATGGCGGAAGGGCGTTGCGTGCTTTCGCATTTCCATTTTCCATTTCCAGGTGTCTATGGTAGTATATCAGGGGTTTCTCGTATGAGGCAAACACACCATTTATCCGGATTCAAAGGGTTAGGAACGAATACCTCATTAGAGGGCGTCAGGATATTCAAATGACTTGTAAAAAAGTTTGACTAGTAAAAAAGAAGCAGAAATTGCATCAAAAATGCTGGGTTGGAACATATCGTAGTGTTTTTTTTGAGCGTGTAAATTCAACCAGTACAAGTAAAACGCAAAGTAATTTCACGTATACCTTGAAGCGCTTCTTCCGCTCTCCAAAATCTGATTTTTTCCAAAATTATATTTGTACCAATAAATAATGGAAAACTCACAGTGCAAAAATTGGCATTTCGCCTCTATTTTTCGGTTCACATGAAAAAAAAAACGAACCGTCACAACGAAAGCTCTTCAGAAACCATTGTTCCTATCGAGCCTTACTCTGATCAACCGTACATCTTTCGCGCACATTAAAACCATTACTTCATAATTTTTTTAAATTTTAAATCCGGCGACTTTCTACAGAATAGAATAAAAGGCGTAAGTAATGACGAGCTGGACATTTTGTTTTTTTTTCTCAAAACAATTCCTAACAAAAATGGAAAATGCAAGCGTCACAATATTATGCTCCATCCCAGTACTTATTAGAGCTGCAATTTTTCTAAACTTGTCCTTACATTGAAAAGTTTCCCTCAAAAATTCAAATTTTTTATGAAACTCATCGCAAAGCTTCCGTGCTCTCATATCTATCCTTTGAAAAAGTATCTGCTCTGTAAGCACATGACAGTGATAAGGACTAAATAAGTGGCACACTTATGTCCTTTTTGGGAAGCGTCCAATGTCAGATGTCGAAAAATCAGTCAACAACCAAATCCTCAGCACGAATTCGAGCTCTCAAAAGTCGAATGTGAGTCAGGATTCGTTCTTTTACGAGTGTCTGGCGTTTTTAAGCACACTTCAGATTTTCGCGACATTCTTCATTAGTGGTTGTGTCAGTTTTGTTTTTACAGCTTTCGAGGAGATGACGGCATTCTCAAGGGTTCCCAGAAACTGACCAATACTTTGCTTTTTATGAAGGTGTCCACAGTTTTGAAAGCAAAACTTCTACAAGAGACTTTCCTTGCACGAGATGTTAGAAATGTCACACGAGATAGCTTGACTATTGAGTCGTTCTCTTGAAACTCGGCTACTTGGAACGCCATGACCACCCCTCACACATGGACCTCAATCCCTCCCGCCTCCACAAGCGCGGCTCCAAGTTCCTTAAGTATTCAGGCAGTTGGTCGTTTGGCAAGGTGTGCAGTTGCCTGGAACATGCGAGGTCATCTTTACGAACTGGAAAAGAGCCACTCATCACGGTCATCGATCAATGGACTGCTGGTAGTGGACATGACGGCACTTTGCTTGAAATCAGCACAGGTGTCATGCAGCCGGTGGTTCTTTGGCTGCCGATTTCAGTTTCCGATAATCCTTCTCCTAGCAGATTGTTAGATCGATATCCTCTGGTTTCCCCTACACTAGGAGCTCGCAAAAATCGACCCGAGGACGATTTACATAGTGTAGCAAACAAAGGAACATCCTAGCCTCTTCCGCGGAGCTACACTCTACCTTTGAACCTTTTGGTACGTCTCTCACCGGTGATTGCCCGATGCCGCAGCAGTCACAACATCCGCCGCATTGACCGTCTCGGCTACTATGGAGGGGAGCCTCGAAGGGGATTTTCAAGCAACTTCAGGATACACGCAGTGATGGCCCGATGAGTCGACGCCACTGGCGGAAATCGAACAACGCTGCGTGCGCGGATGGGGGGGGAAGGCCCGTGCGCGAAAACTTAGGGTGGCGTAAAATTAATGTATGGATTGTTTGAAATGTTATTCAATAAATTATAAAAAGCTGTATCGAAAGACAACCACACACACACACACCACACACACACACACTCACACACACACACCACACACACACACCACACACACACACCACACAACACACACCACCACACACAACCACACACACACACACACACACACACACACACCACACACAACACCACACGGCATTTAATTCTGATTGGACTTACAATAACAAGTACGGTCAAAAGCTCGCCGCAAACACGGTTCACCGTGCTTCGCTTTTTTTACTGCCAGAAAAACCATTGATTGCCTCGAAAATTTTTTTTTTGCAGTCACAGATTCTTCACGACTCGACGGAGGTAAAAACGCTCGAGAGATAGCTAATCAATCTTTGGAGTGTTGCTCAAGCGAAGAAAAAAAATAATTCATTAAGGAGACGTTTCGCGCACACTTTGACCGTTAACTATATACGGCATGACCACCCTAACCACACATGGACCCATGCTACACCCACGCTCTTCTGGACGAGGAAGAAACCTTTATTGCAAAAATACTTATTTTGGTGCACATATGTTCCCCACACAACTTCTACTTTCAAATGAATTTCTGATGGAAAAGTATTTCCTAGTGGGTTAATCCCAATCTGAATCAGAATTCTGAGGGCTTCTTCCTCATCTCCGTTCACGAGAGCATAGCACAAGACCCACGAGGTACGCCATGGTGTCGAGGAATATCGAGTGAACCTTTGTCGCCCTCACTAATAAACAAAAAGCTAGTGAACTCCGTTTTTTCACTCCACCCCACTTCCAACCAACCAGTTTTCTCAAATAACCCCCCCCCCCGTCAAGAAAGCAGTACATACATGGCTAAGACTATTGAAAATTCCAATGTTTGAACTCATGGCACGAAAACCTTTCTAAGAATTGCTGGTCCCATTCCACCCTTCTGGGAAAGTCAAATTTAGCAACCCCCCTACTACTCCCTCCTCCCACTGTCAAAAGTCCTCGAAGCCAAAACATACCTCTGCCTCACACTTCATCGCAATCCTCTCACTTTAGGAAACCAGTGCCCAAGCGTGTCACTCATAAGGAGCCTTACCGTCGAAGAAATTTGCTATGTGTGAGCGTTCTTCAGCCCATTTTCTGCCTACACTCAAGTAGTCCTGAAGGTATGTTCGTAGCCCTGCTCCAGTATCTACACAATCTGCAGGGGAGCCAAGTTACTTGGAATATAACAGAACTAAGCAGCAAACCAGATGAAGCAGACCTCCAGATGAGACCCACGCCACTATTAGCGGTTCCATATTGAGTGTGCTGGTGACCAACCTTAAGTACCACGGTTTTATTTCAACGCACACTATCCTCCCCAAGTTTAAGGTTCTCCCTTATACATTTTTCGCCGAAGAACACCCTCAACCCACAGATAAATTCTGAGCCCTGAGAAAAAAATTGAGAGAAAGCTGCTTGAAACCCGCCCATGAGACCCTTCTTCCAGATGCTGTTTTTAAAACCATCCTCCTTTGAATTCGTTCTTTAATACCCAAACCACCTTCCTCTGGTTCCCTAGAATAGCCAACTGCATCAACTGAATACCGTATTTCAGCCACCTTTGTGGTCCCAATGTGATTACTGACCCCACCCTTTATCGTAAATCATGGTGGGCGTTTTTCTCCACAAGGGTTGGCATTTGGCTCTCGGTTAGAAGAGAGGCCTAGACAGGCGAAAACGGTAGTGTTTCCCAGAAAAGATGAGCGATATTGGAATACGCAAAATTGTCATACAATTCCCGTTTCGGTTTGAATCCATTGGGGGGTCTTCTTCGTGGCTTCGCTACCTTCAAACTGCTCCATATTCCTCTATCGGAACAAGTCACCGTCACCTCCACCCTTTTCCACTCCTGGAAGTTGTTGTCTAAAATGGAACCCACGCCTACTTGACTAAGACTCCCCCTCCCCCTTCCTCAACGTAATTGGCTGAGTGACACGCTTTAGAAACACTTACGAATAGAATCGCCTAACCAAAACGATCCCAACTCCTCAAAATTCGAATCCGACTCCTACATCTCGATCACTCATGCGTTTCCACGATTGAGCATGTCATAATTGCAGACTTGGTGACCAATAAAATAGCAATAACTTTGTAAAATTCAATAGGGTGTACACTTCACGACTTTTGATGCCATCTATTGCCACTTTGCTACCTAGTCGGCCATTACGACATGCTTTTTCACATCCACACCTGGACATTCACCACGCCTCACATACGGCTCCAACAAGTACAGCGTCCGCTCAAGCTAGGTCGGTCAATTTAGAACCTAAACAAATCTTAATTTTTTTCGAATTTATACCAAACCCAGCTTCTGAGGCGCGTACGCAACAGCAAAGAGCTTCATTAACATCATACAAATCAAATTACAAATCTGTATATCGATCGCATGTCGGTCTTCACTGCAGGCGAAGCGGAGGTGGACGGAAGCCAATGCTGGCGACGAAAGTCCAGGAGAAGTTGACGACAAGGCGAATCACCACGATGTAGGGTCGAAGCTTGGCGGCTCAGCAGATGGTCCCTGAAGTGCATCTCCATGCCCTTCCATCTATCGAGACCAGGTGAAAACTCAAGAGGTGTGATGGATACGCACTGCCGAGAGAGCGCTATCCTTCGCGTGCTTCAGAGAAGGAACTTTTTATAAAGCGATAGTAGCAATTGAAAACATGCAATCAGCGCTTTGTTTCAACGAGCTTCAGAGCCGCAGACTCATGCACCTGAGAAAAAACGCGCTTGAGAACGGGTCAATGTACTCGCATAGAACCACAAGCAAGTTTTTATTTTTCGATAATAACCGGATTTCTGAGAGGCTTGCACGAAACGAGGTTGAAGAATTTCAAGAAATTCATTTTCGAAAAGACACTGAATTCATTGATCTAAAGAAGAACACGTGAGAAACAAAAAAAAAATCTGCAAAAAATTTTAGCCTGATAACGAGATGTTTTACGTTTTTCATACCATATATTACCAGTGAAGATGCCCTTCCTCCAAAAATAGTCCCATTGTAAAACGCAGATTTGATACCGAAAATGATTTCATAAATTTCTCAATTTACCAGTATCTTAAAACAATTATAGCAATTTTGCAGTTGTACAACCATGCAGTAAAAATTTACAAGCCGAATTGACGCGTAGAAATCTTTCTTAATTCCCACCATGCATTTAATTGAACTCACTTGAAGAATTCGGGGTTGGCACAAAAAACATGCTGCACTTGTTCTAGGGCGCTCCGTCTGCTTTTACTATGCTGTCTACCAGCAGGATGAAGTTTGCTTCCCCCAGGCGCGAATTCCGCTTAGCCAAGCTGACCCCTCAGTGATGAGCGATCGTCTCACCAGCTATTTTCGATGACTCTGAACACGGGTGGGTTCTTCCATAGCACTAAAAAAGAGGCAAAAACAGACAATTGTGGAGTTGTCAAACAGCAACAACCTCGGCCTGCCATTCGGCAAGCAGTAGTTCATGATCACTACAGTAAACTCTCGTTGGTTAGTTGGAGGAGAAGCCACGGATTTAAAACATCTAGGGACGTACATGAAGCCGAATGACTAACCAGTAGTTTCGCTCACAAGCTCAGGAAACTGCGATGGCCGAAAAGTTGCAGCGTGTTGAGCGGAGACAGAAGTGAGAGTTCAGTCACTCGCATAGGCATGTCTCAATGGAACGGAATAAATAAAAAGAAGGAAAGTTTCGAAGTAATGAAAGTAAACCAAAACGACATATATGTGAAGTTTCAGGGCTTTCATCAGCAAAATTGAATTACACCAGTTACCGGCCCAAACATCAGAACATCGATGATTATGCCATGGGAAAAAAGCCAAGAAAATAGCAGGTCGCCACCGAGAAATCAAAAAAAATTCTAGCAACCACAAAGCTTTTCCTATTCAATGTTCTCTTTATATTTCACACAGCTTTCCAAAAATTTCCCATTTCCTCTCCAGAAATATGACCATTTATGGAGAAACAGGACCGAATCAAACTCAATTTCGCACACCTGCCCATGCCCAGCACCATTGCGATTGCCCCGGTGCTCTTTATTTGCAGGAATCTTCCAGGAAAGCTCATGATTATATCTCCCTACTAAATCAGTGACTTGAGACTCCTCATTCACGAAAGGAACGAGATGACGAAAGAATTGTGTTTGTTTTCGTAAACAATTCGAAAAACCCCAAGGACTGGCGTTCAGACTCTCGCCGTTCATCTGCTACAACTGCTAGAGATCGGATGGACTCCGATTGGTCCTTGAGGGTGTGCACCTTTAGTCTCAAGTGTAATTATGGGAAAACCACCTCGCTCCTACAGTCACTTGCAGCCAGCACAGTCCAGGTCACCTCGCAGGCGATTGCTAGGAGGCACAAGGTGGCAGGTGCGAGGTAGTGATTATAAGGTCATTTTTGACTAAAGTCCCTCTCCCCCTCTCCCCGACAAGGGCACTAGAAATTTGTATCTTGCACTGTTAGGCGCTTCCGTTACTGATAGATCTACAGCGTCCTACGGGAGGAGCAATCTGCGTCTTCTCGCCCGAGACCCTCTCTCACCCGTGCTATCTCCTTCATGCTCATTGTATCGTGCCCATATGAAACAAGAAATAGGCTCTCAAGTATAGTCTTCTAGCACTTTCCCTTGCCTTATGCATTACTTCCATTTTACTTTCGGACGCTTTTCGTTTAGCGAAGCAGTCATCCTGTGGTCACCAAGTGTCCCTTCAAACAGCAATAGAATACTGACTACTAGACTTGTATTAGAATAACGACCAATTGCATTCAGGTAGTGTTTGTAGTCTTCTTTGGAACCATCCGTACTGAGCACTTCATGTTCTCTGCGCAAATTGTTTTTCAAAAATCGTGGAATACCCCCTGATGCCTCTCTTCTAGAACCTCAAGGCCGGTGGAATGAAACTTGACACCACCGAAAATATGAAAATCGAGGTCTCCCCCTCCCTTACGACCGCCGCCCGCTGATGGACGGAGTCCATTGCCTGATGGCGGGGCTCCTGACAATGAGATTAATCTCCAGAAATTGCGTTGCAGCTTATAATCGAGTAAAACATACTCCCTGGCATAGAAAAACATAGCAGCGAGTCTCCACTATCATACGGTCGACCGGATCCTTCAACAGGTGCAATTCTTATAAGTATGCCATTTCGGAGAACAATGGATCCACAATCAACTAGGTGCTTCTTGACGAAACCTAAAATTCAGGAAGGAAAGACTATCGAATCGATCAATACTGTTTCAGTAGCAGTGCAAACTTTTAGGAGCTTCAAAGGAGTATTACGAAAATGCAGCAAACATTGAAGAGGTCGCCAAGTGAGGAGGCCGCAAAGCACAACAGAACTTAAACAACTGCGTTTTCTTTGCACAGAGATTATTGTTCAAAAAGGAGTTAGCCGGGCAATATGTCCAAACACACTCTAAGGCTTGATAGCTGAATTCTGGCGCCAATAATCACAGTGCGTACAGATAACTGTACCTCAATCTAACTCGTGCCTGTCTCGCTGATTCTGTAGGCACTCCAGAACTTCAGGCCAACAGATTCTTGCCCCCTTCTTGACGGATGTAAGAACTGTATTCTACGCGTATTCGAACTGTCCAATTTTAGGGTTTCTTCTAGGAAAACTACACACACTATGAATACTCAATGATCGAACGCATCAAACGCCTTGAACAGAAGAACACATCTAATACATTGGTCCCTGAGGTTTCAGGTGAGCAATTTTAGCCCAAAGACAAGCGACGTCTCAAGCATTAAGAAAGTTTTGCTTATTTGCTACAAATTTGCTCATCGTTCTGAGTGAAACTGCTGGGCTCGCATTCTTCGGTTAGAGCGAACTTCGTGACACAGAACCTGAGCCTTAGAAATTGACTTCTTTCTCATAGATACGGTAGTTAGCACCGATCCATTTACACAGAGGCATGGATCGTCCAGGGTGAAAAACGCGTTAGAGCCATTTCACTTTTAACAACTTTTCACGTCATGCTGCATAAGTGTATAAAGGTCGAGGAACTCCTCTACCATAACTCTGTACTGTGCGAGTAGTGCCGAGAGTGAACGTGTGTGCGGAAAGCACAGACGGCTCGATCATAGCGAGCGTGAATGTCGGCGCTAGAGAGCGCAGCTGATCAGGCGGAAATTCTCGGCAAGCCGTTCAAGGTGCCCCGACTGGTAATAACCCTGTCATGCTGTCTTCCTTGTCGCATTCACGTGATGAGATGAGAAACAGCAGAAGGTGGACCACATTTTCTCAAACCCTTGAAGGCAGACTGACTCACCTCTGGAACAAATGAGTTCCATAGCAATCACCTGAAGAAGAAAGCGTCAAACGTGACCACATCGTACGAAGAAGGATGGATTACAGCTTGGGCTGTGCTATCGCTGCAACTTTCGGCCGAAGATAAGATTACTTGGAGCAATCCCCCTTGAGATTTTCGTGACTAAAACCGCTGAGAATTGAGCTTTAGATTCGCGACCACAAACATATGAATGGACCATTTCTTCACAATTTTCCAGCCTGCATGGCGACGCTCAGCGAATATGAACCTCATTTATGTTGTCCACGTTAGAGCCCTTTAAGCATGCAGAAAACCATTTATGAAAATGCTCTCCACACCCTGAATGACCTTCCTCAGCATTCAAGCGGCGGTCTGACTATTCATCACGCGTCAAACGCGCACAGAGACGGGTGGATAACTTTCACATGGAAACATATTGTGCTCCAATCACCACTTCGCGCTGCAACAGCGGCCATGAACTCCGTGGCAGCCATTTTCGTATCGTCGAAAACGAAATAGAAAAAGAGCGAGCTCTGTACAAGTGGGGTGGGCACGCCCAGCTTTTTACGCATGTCAAGTGACTGCCCTCACACCCCCCACCAGGGTCAACCTTACGTTGTTACGAGTAACAACAGGGGGGTCGTACTTAGTTGAGCTTGGAGGGGGGGGAGGTCGTACTCACTCGGTGGCCGGCAGTGATATTCTTGGTAATATCGAATATTAGCTAGCAGATTACGTTTTTGTAAGATGACTGATACTGGAGCATCTATAAACCACGCTTCCTTCTAAATGAGCCTTCAAATGAATCAGCGAATTAGAAGAGTGCCCGAGGCGTGGCGCGCACCAAGGCAAGGAATGTAGTGCAAGCGCATCCTCAGTGCTTTCTAGCACATCCTAGGTTAAATATGGCATTGGTCTTCTAAGAAGTTACGGGCAGTGAAACCTAAAAAAAGCCGCATTTTCGGGAAAATGGCTTGAAAAGAACCCTTAAAAAAAGTAACAACGAGACTAATTTTTGAACTGCTGACTTTTCAGGAACGTTTCGGTGCTCTGAAGAAAGCTTGAATTCTGTAGTTTGTCATACCGCGTTCAGCTTCCAAATGAGTGACTTTGGAGGAAGTTATGATCGTTTGAAGGTAAAAAAGTCGCGGTTCCAGAAAAGTAGTAACGCAAACCCCCCAAAAAAGTAACAACGGGACTAATTTTCGAACTGCTTTTTGAACTGAATTTTGCTAAAGTTTCATTTGATGACTTACGTAGAAATTAATATTGATGGTAAACCCTTTCTCTACACAAGTGTCACATACAAGGGTGGTCGTATCAAATCACCCATGAAGGGGGTCGTAAAAAATTTCCAAAGAGTAACAACGGTAGGGTTGACCCTGCCCCCCACCCCTTCACCCCCTAGATTGACTACACTCCCCCTGGCTCATGGATTCCCCGAATCTCGTGTCAGTAAAAAGTAGTCCCGTATAGTAGTGGGCAGCAGTCCCACTTACCTACATTTCTCTTCAAAAAATGCAGCGTTCCCACCCTACTTGTATAGCACCGAAGAGCATACAACGCCCCTTTACAAAGGTTGAAGAGAAGGTTGGAGCAGCTTAATCATGCCAACCCCGAAATGTACCCTACGCGATGACAATGCTTCAAGAGCTCAGCGTTTGGCAGACTCACCTTGCACTAAACAATATTCCAAAAAATTAGGAACTGTTCAGCAATTTAACTCTCTTATGTCACCGTTGAACAATTCTCCATCCACACCTGTATATGTCAGTATTCACCTTTCCCGTGGCTATCCCTGTTTGTCCCTGCCAGTACCAGTCCTGCCTTACTGCGCGTTCCCTCCAACCTCTACCTTCATTCCTGCCATTTTCAATCTCCATCAGTGCGTGAGGACAACTGTCCATATTGCCATCAAAAAAGTGGACCAAAACTGCTGCTTTAGGGGAGAAGCGAAATCGCTGTCATAACGAGTTATTGCTCATCAAGGAGGCTCGCAATATTTTCAACGGTGTGGGGTAAGGGTGGAGGGGGGGAGAGGTACCTGGGTGTTTTAAGAGAGAGCTAGTAAAGTAGACAAAGCGGTAGGGTCAACAGAAGCTTTCGCTATTTGACTCCACATCCTTTGTCATTGACGCATCTAATTTGGATCTGCCAGCGTGACCGCTGCCTTTAAGTTTTCATTCGTACCTGTGGTCCTTGCTGCGTTGCNCTGTGATCTCGCGGAGATGACGATCACACCCAATTTTTAATCGACCCAACGCAGGCGATGGAGATGGACCTGAAAAACTCTTTCATTCGAGAAACATGGTGCAGACTAAGCTAGATAATAGGAAGCCCAGCGTAAACGACAGGAACGAATACCATATTCGTCGATTCGCTCTCGATATCACCTATAATACTCACGTTTACACCGAATTTTTAAAATGAAACAGCTTGTTGTGGCCAAAGTAGCGCACGCCGGCGCCAAAGGCGCCAACGCTGAAACAATGATGTCTCTCACTTGTCCGGATCCTCGATTGCCCCATATGAAGAAGCTACAGCGAACTTTTTTTTGACCCGGCTCCTACTCGGTAGACTGCAAGCCCCCACTAGGCACATAGCGGGTCAGAAATTTCAGAAACCCTTGCTGCTACCTTCGGGAGTGTACACCCCCAGGAGGCGGCCGTCGCGCGCGCAAGCCAGGCAAGTCAGCGGGCGAGTCGCGCGCAGTACTATAGTTATTTCGCGTCAAGCTTAAATAGTGTCGCCACTGCCGTCCTACATCGGCACACCAAGCGCTGCAAACTCGCGTCCGCCGACTCTTGCTTCTGCCGCGCGACGGGGCTTCCTGGAGGGGGTAACCCACATCGACAATATTCAGAAGACTGACAACAGATCCAGTTCAAGGGCCATAGGAAACAAACGATTGGAAGATATGCATGCACACTAGACAATTTTCAGCATACATTCATCTCCGCACCCAATAATTACGTAGCACTGAGAGGCGCTGCTACGGTTCCAAGCAAAAGAAACGGGCGCATGGCAGCCCTCTATCAATGCATGTCAGCAAGACCGATTCTTTTACTGCTTCTCTTACGAACAGAATTGTATGTAACCCGCGTAAATGCTGCAGGCGTAAATGAAACCACTCGGCCAGCCCCCCCCACCGGAAAATTATTGAACAAAAAATAAAAAAAAATTAGACACAAAATTGGACAGTGAACGTGAGAACGACACTGAACTCTGCCAAAATCGATGGGAGGGGGGGGAGTGGGGGAGGGGCGCAAAAGTACATAACAACCTATCGATTCCCGCCATTTTCTCCGCCTTATTGGACTTTGATTTTGACGACCGTCACGTGGTACCCCACGCCAACCGTCCGTATAGCCGATCCAGACGGGGGGGGGGGAGGCGTATTTTAATTCACGGAAGGGAGGAGTTCGTAAATGCGGAGCGCAGCGGGTTCGAAATCTTGCGCTGTCGACCGTTTTTTCATAAGCGGCGGTGGAAATGAGAAGAGCAACGCGCTTCTGCTTGGTTTGTTTAACCAATAACCCCAACAAGTATTAGGGTGACCAGCATTTTACAAGCCCTATCAAGAACCCATTTTCTTTAAAACGTTTCCTTCTGTCCCTCAGGAGGATAAAAACTTTGGCATTAGCACGCTTAGGATCCGGTGGGATCCCGAAAAACTAATCTCACATCGAGAAATTGACTTGTGACATGAAAAAAAAAGAAAATAAACAGGAGCAAAGTCCGTTCAGAAAGGGTTCAGTCGAATCAATGAAGACAGGCGGCCCAATTTACAGGCGGTCCGATTCATGATTGAGGCCGTTGATCAACCAGTGGCGCGTTTAGCAACCTGATCTACAATGATATTTTAATATTTTTGGAATTTTTAAAAAGCACTCGATGAGCTACTGAGAACGTTGGTTTCCGCTACGAAAACTGTCATTCGCGTTGAAAGTAACTTTCACTTTCATGGAAATTAGTACAGCTTCCTTTATCACTTGATCATGGTCACTTTTTAGTGAATTTAAAGGAAGCGACTAGGATGAAAAGGGGCGCATCGGAAAGCATATGTACTACACGATGCGGTTTCTTGCTTGCCATGGAGGCAAAGTGTGGCACTTTCGCAAAGAGAGGTGCGCTGGTTGCTGAGCAACACTGAAGGCACTCCGCCCCCAAAAGTGATCCGCCCACCAGCTTACTGGTTGATTCGGATGCGTGGCTAGATGCGGCGCAAACGGAGCATCTCGATTGAAGCGTGACTTGGCAATGGTGCCATCAGACGTGGTGCCGTGAACTCGTCCATAACTCCATTACTGAGCTATTACCTGTTGATGGCTGAAAACCAACGGCAAAAAAGGGGTTCCCATTTTCCGTTTTCTTGATGGACTATAACTTTTTCTGCCACTGCCGCACCACTAAGCATCACCACGTCCCACTGAACCCTACTTGAATTTTTCGTATTTGCTGACTTTGAATTATTTATCAGGTTCACAAGTATCAACTTCAAAAGAACAACAAGTAAATTCATTACTTGAGCGATCAACCCGTTGAGTATCTGGTCAGAAACCTGAACTTACGAATGGAGAAGGATGAAAGATTAAAGGAATCTTCCGCAGGAGGAGCTCCGCCTCCATTACCACAGAAAAACGATACCTTAGGCCCCTAGCCTCATGAGCCATAGCAAAAAGAGGGGCGGTAAGGGGCGTGAGAGGCAACGCTTCGGAAGAATCGAATTAAGCATTTGTATCCGGGAAATAGAGACAAAACGATTGATAGAGTAGGATGCAGTAGAAGAGAGAAGTTGTTGCCATAGGTGGAGCCAAAAAGAGCTTCTAGTTGAGGCATTCCGAGAACCAATGGAATCCCGCTCGCCAACATTGTGACAGAAGGACGGCGGGAATTTGAACGCTTAAGAGATCTCCGGATTTTTCGAGTTGTTAACGAAAACTAACAAGACCTTTCAGATCTTTTTGTACTTATCGTGAACGATGGATTTAAAGCTGGATGAAATAGAATCATAATTCTTCCGTGGAGAACTTCTTCGATAGATGGAATCTTCCTTTCGTGACCAGTATTCCGATGAGATCATCACTGGATTCTTTACATTTAGTGTAGAGAACGTGAATAAATTAATAATTTGCTCTAAACTCGAGACATTGACCTACAGATATTTGTGGCACAAAACCCATCACTGGTAACCACACTCTGGAAGAGAAAAAGAAGCTTTATAGCAAATAACATACAACGGCATTTACAATACGTTCAATGATGTCCAGAAGAGGTAATGAGATTCATAGAATACGCCGTAATGCTGTGAGAACCATATTTCGATGTGAATATAACAATATTGACGATATGAAATGGATTTTTTGAAACCGGGTCGGCAACAACATCACAATATCACCGTAAAAGCTCTCAAAGATACTCGTCTGTCATAGCGGCTGGTTCCAGCGCAGTCGCCTACATTCTGTTTTGCCCATATTGCTGAAAAGGCTAGCAAGTCTATTGTTGTAATAGGTCGGAACGATCAAATTATTAGAGTAAAGCAGTCGATAAGTGGTTTGCGGATGCTTAGTTGACTGAAAATCAGAAAAGAAGCAAAACAAACCGCCAATGGAGCTCTTCAACGAAATCTCTTCTCTTTTCCCTGGAACAAGGGAGTTGCGGTTTGGGAAAGTTGTGTGAACTTGCTTGCTCCAGGACTCCTCTAAGCCACGCGTATTTGAATTAGCCGCTACGTCGTAATCCACGTTGCGTTTGAAGGGATGTGCACGGGGTATCTCGTCCGTGAGCTCGCATTGACTGTGATTAGCTCACTTTGTAAGGCCTTTGTAAAGCGCCATTCTCGCGCACTATTGAACCGCAACAACGCACAACTGTCATATTCGGGCTATGTGTCCTACCCACAAAATAGTGATCCAACACGACCTCATCTAGAGTTGTTCATTTAACCCATTGGCGACAATGTCACTCATCGGTGCTTCACGGGCTTTGAACGAATTTTTCGCCAGCAGTTAATGTTCTTTGATTTTTTCCATGGAACAAAATTACCACACCTTCACTAATTTTCGCCAGCTCTAGTTAGTGGAAATTTTCATTCGCTTTAGTTTTACGGGTTTCCTTCCTGCCCTAACCTACGCCTCAGAGACTTGGACTCTGCGCAGGCAGGACGAGCATGCGGTCAGCGTTATCCAACGCGCTGTCGAGAGGACAATGCTACCTATTATTTAATTTATTTCAGTACATGCTACCTTGCGTACATGAACAAATTTTAAAAGAAATCACAGTCAGGAAACAACAACACTGATACATTTGATAACGAATACAACCAGAACAAAATATTAAAAAAACGGAGAAGCAACGAAGCTATAGAAGTTGGAGGAAATATGAGACTCAAAGGCGTGACCAACCTCAGTAACAGTAACTAATGTAACGAAATACTATAAACAGCATTGCTCCAATTTCAACTTATGCGTATTTCTTTGTAACAGTGCGCATGTACTAGGACTGCGAACTGGGTGTATAAATTGTTAGAAATATCCAATTAAGCCCTTGCTTAGAGAAGAATTTCTACGAATCATTCGTATAGATTTAGTACGCAACGTCTGAACGTACCTTCTCGGTGTGGACGGAAGAGGGACGAAAGGTAGCCCTTACTTCTCTATAGCATCATGCCTGTGATGCATTTTATAAACATGTAACCAGATCCAATATTTTCCTTCTACAGAGGAGGGATTCAAGACAAGCAACTTATTTCTAACAAACCCTTAGGTTTATGTCTTAATAATTAAAGCCAATTTCGAGTTAAAACCTTCCTCCGTAAAGCTTTTGGAACCGCCTCAAAGATCGTGAAATCAATTTTTCGAGTGACGGAATAAAAACGACAGTACCATACTCCAAAATAGGCGAACGGTACACCTAGGCCCTAATAAGGATATCCGCGGTCCTTAGTGTACAAGTTCTAGAGGATCTGAAAGAGCCTGGTTTGAGCTCTGTTAGCTATTGCCTGCAATGAGAATCAAAATGACAATTTATTAATCATAATAATAAAACCCGATCTCTAATCATCCCTTGACCTTTTTGAGCTCGCACTCACCAACATAATAAGTGCTACCTACGTTCGAACTTTCCCAAATAAGAACTGAAGATTTTCAGGAGCTAAGGGGGCCCAGAAATTAGACCAAGTAACAACCGATTCAATACCAATTGGATCCTGGCAGAAATCCTCCTCCCCTAATACAGACGTGTTAAAGCATATATCATCAGCAAAAAGCTTGCCAGTTCACACCTATGACTCCTCAACGATCATACGGAAAGTCATAGGTGTATATACAGAAAAGCACACAGTGAAGAAACCCTCCTGCGGGACACCCTTTGAGCTGCTCTAGACAAGAAAAAGTCTCTCTCACGCGACTTGCGACACGAACGGTTAAGTAAAAAGATTCAATCCAGGAAATTATTTTAGGGGGAATTTTCCAACGTGCTTAGCTTTGATAAGGAGTTGGAGTGGGTGACTCTGTCGAAAGCTTTAGAAAAATCAAAATATATGACGTACAACGTCTTTTTTAGCATCCAAGGCGGCTGTCCAATCGTTCATGGCTTCTATCAGTTGCGTGACAGTCGATTTGCCTTTCCTGAAGCCGTGTTAGACTATCAGGCAAGATGCCTGCCTTTCTAAGTGTTTCCAAATAACCGCTTAACTACTATTCTTCAAACACCGGCCCAAATACTGATGTGATACAGACCGTCTATATTATTTGGAATTACTGTAGCGGAAGCTTTTTCGGAATAGGAGTTACAATAGACCTTCCATCGCTCAGGTACTTCAGCTCGAATAGACTCAATTAAAAAATGAACTTCAGGGCCACAAAGAGGCCAACTTTCCTGACAAATCTGAACGGAATACATCTGACGTGACCGATGGCGAGATTTAACTTAGAGAGGGTCTCGAAAATTTCCCTCACTAAACCACAGAGCAGTCTTTGCATTAGGCCGAAAGTCTCTATCAAATCCGAGTTTCATATCAAGCTTCCACTGTCCTACGGAATACCTTTTCAAACACCCAGAAAAAACATTCCGCTCTTTCAAAATCCGATACCACTGGAGACCCACACGCTGAGCAAGACCGGTAACCTCTGACAAGCTTAGATTTGGATGAGATATAGTTGGTATAACGCGAATTATTTCTGCTTTCAATAATCCTTTCAAAAAAGCAGCTGTACTTATACATTTTACTTTCAAACTTTTTTGCTGAGGTTTATATAACAATCCAATCCATGGAAACAACCAGACAAAATACCGCTGTTGTATAATTTGGCCTTTTCCTCATAAGAGAATTTAGAAACGCCGGACATTACCTTGTGTAACCTCTAACCTTCCGGTATGGGGAACAAACATGTCTATGGCCTGCTGCAACACAAAAAGAAACTTTCACACATGTTCGTTCACACGAGCCCGGTGAAGGAGCCATACCAATATCCACAGAATCTAGGAAAGCTGAGATTTTCTTATAATCAGCTTGCTTGTAATCGCGTATAATGACAAATTTCTCTTCTGGCACGAATATTCAGTTCAAAGAGAACGGCAGCATGGTCACTATTAACCTAATGGACGCTCCACCTTTACCCCCAATAAGCTGACTTGTCATTACAAAAAAAGGAGTCCAAAATCTTTGTACATCTTTGTCCCCTTTTTACGTATTGTTCAAAACCATGACTCTTAGCCATATCCAAAAACTTTGACAAGCCACCAGAAATTTGATGGTTGAAAATCAACCAGTCGTAATCCGGCATATTAAAGTCTCCCATAAGCAGCGAAGCATTGCTACCAAATGAAAGATCGCTAATGCACATGACCAACGTTTCCGTTTATCCACGGCACAACTAGGGTCACTGTAACAAAGAATCACTCTCACTTTAACATCGTTTGCAGTAAATCCACTGCGAACCTCATACCCACTAGAATAGATTTCACTAAAAACAAGCACAGGGCAGAAGGCGTGAATTTACAAGTAAGGCCACACCCCACCCTCTTCCGCCGACGATCACACCTGAAAACCTCATAATTTAATGGCTAAAGCACAAACAAACTCGAAGCATCAACTCTACTATTTAACCACGTTTCTGATAGCGCTTATAATGCCGTATTCAGTTTGGATAAGAGATATCGGAAAGGACAGGAGATTTTTCAAAATGGAACGTATATTAGTTAAAAAACACTGCGTAACCCCGCAGATGATAAAGCGATAAGATGGAGAAGATCGGCGAAAATCGATATCGAAATCTACTTTTGGATGCGCTGGTCACATAGCGCGGGAGCATTCACTAGTTTCCCTTATTTCCCATCACATCATTTGATCGAATTGATTCAATACAATTAACCGATTGAATTGGGAGAAGTCGTCAGTAACATTAACAGAATTGGAATGGTGGACACGAATTTAGGCGAATTATCAACCGACATAGACGAAGCTATTCGGCTTCCGTCTCCATATCTTTCCTCAATTGAAAGGGATTCCCTAAGAAACCCTTTCCCGGGAAAGCTGCGGAGACGGGGAGCGCGCCTCACAGCTAACTTTTAAAATTTCGATTTATACACGCAAGTGCAGAGGGAATCCGGACAGTGCCGAACTACGCATCGATCGAAGACCAGGGACGCTGTCGTTTTCGCCAAAGAAATCTAAGATAAGGTGGGCCGGACACGTCATGCAATTTTGCGATGACCGTTGGACCAGCAGCGTTTACCGACTGGACCCTCGAGACTCAAATTGCTTTGCCAGCTTATAATCGGAGTAAAACATACTCACTGGCATAGAAAAACATAGCAGCGAGTCTCCACTATTCATACGTCTACGGTGGACCGGATCCTTCAACAGGTGCAATTCTTATAAGTATGCCATTTCGGAGAACAATGGATCCACAACAACTAGTTGAGCTTCTTGACGAAACCTAAAATTCAGGAAGCAAAGACTCGCGAATCGATCGATACTGTTTCAGTAGCAGTGCAAACTTTTAGGGAGCTTCAAAGGAGTATTACGAAAATGCAGCAAACATTGAAGACGTCGCCAAGTGAGGAGGCCGCAAAAGCACAACAGAACTTAAACAACTGCGTCTTTCTTTGCACAGAGATTATTGTTCAAAAAAGGAGTTAGCCGAGCAATATGTCCAAACACACTCTAAGGCTTGAGACTGAATTCTGGCGCCAATAATCACAGTGACGTACAGATAACTGTACCTCAACTAACTCGTGCTGTCCTCGCTGATTCTGTAAGGCACTCAGAAACTTCAGGCCACAGATCTCTGCCCCCCTTCCTGACGGATGTAAGACTGTATTCTACGCGTATTCGGAACTGTCCAATTTTAGGGTTTCTTCTAGGAAACCACTCACACTATGAAATACTCAATGATCAATGCATCAAACGCCTTGAGCAGAGGAACATATCTAATACATTGGTCCCTGAGGTTTCAGGAGAGCAATTTTAGCCCAAAGACAAGCGACGTGTCAAGCATTAAGAAAGTTTTGCTTATTTGCTACAAATTTGTTTTCAACGTTCTGAGTGGAACTGCTGGGCTCGCATCCTTTGATTAGAGTGAACTTCGTGACACAGAACCTGAGCCGTAGAAATTGACTTCTTTCTCATGGATACGGTAGCTAGTACCGATCCATTTACACAGAGGCATGGATCGTCCAGGGTGAAGAACGCGTTGATAAGTGATCGCGGTAATACAAGCCTCTCATCCGGCTAAGGTCTCGGGATGACCACGTGCCCTTCCAACGTGAATACGAGCCCCTGGCGCCTCGAAACTACCACTGAGCATGGGAGAAGAGAGTGGGTGTGGAAGGGAGCATGCGTGATTGTTAAACAGCTAACTTAATATTTTATGCCGCTATTCTATTAAAAAAAGGCTATAGTTGAGTAGCGGAAAATGGTGCAGCTTCCGCCACGGCCCGAGGATCAGATCTGGAAAGTGCGTCGACCGGACCAGGCCTTTCATCGTTCCAGTGTCGGTACCTTGGTCGACTTCTGAAGGGGATGATTCTGACTCAATGAAAGAAAGTGTGGCGCATTCCAAAAATTGATCAACGTCGCACGCATTTTCTTATCCTTATTTTGGTTTCCCAACCAGCCCCCACTTATGTTGAAAAAAAAAACTAGTCAATAAATAGAGGGATAATCAGTTCAGCAGGTCGAGAAACAAAATGTAAGCAGAAAATAAGAAAACTAGAAGACAGATAACGAGAAACGGCAAAAGATGAAGGACACAACGGGTCACCCGTTGAATAAGTGTGATGTAAATAATCAATTGACTCCCCGCCCCGCCACCTCTACCACCCATTTCCCGCCTGGTGGCCTTCGATCAACGCACTTGACCCCGAGGCGCTGGTTCAGCGGATAGCCAGGTTGACGAACTGGTAAACCTAGGCCGCTTCATCCTAAGGAGGTAGGATGGAGTTTAGTTTTACAGCAATCCTGAATATATATGAGCCATCCTGAGCAGTGGCCGTTGTCATCGCCGTCAAGGAGACTTCGGGTTGGGTGCGACCAGGTGGGTCGATACCGCATCACATCGATAGAAAGGCGATCCCCTGGGCAACCTCACATCCGAAATTCAATCGATAAGGCATAAGTCATTACAGACTTCCTACGCGCAGAGTGGAACTGTTCACTGTTAGTCTAAAGTAACCTATTCAACGACAGGATGCTAATATGAGAGCTGAGAAATCGATTACCATGTTCAGAGGGATCGAGGTTCGGCTTTTTTTTTGAAAGGAAAAGTGAAACCGGTATCCATCCAGGCTTTCTGCCTGCAAACGCAACCAACTCTATGGCCCCACGAACTCTTCACTTCTTTCGTTACCCTGTTAGACAGTTAGTTTCCTGCACCCGAACCATCATTTGACATAGGGCTGGAGCCGAAATGTAATGACCGTCCATAGGTGGACCCGAGTAATTGTTGCAGTTGAGAAGTCTTAAAATGGCCTGCAGGCTTCCCTTCTTTATGGCGTGTTCATTGCGCATCGTATGCGATCCAATAAGGCTGGCTTTCAATGTATACCCTCACAAGTACCTCACAATGATCTGGCAGCGTGTGCATGACGCACCCCACACATGGAATGGTGGGGCGAAAACTGTGTTGAAACCTTCACAATGGTATACAAGTCTATCGTGTACATGGCACATCCTACACACTAATGTGGGGAATAGAAACGGAGACAAAAATCGGAGCACAAATTCAAATCCACAACTCTACTAATTTCCAAAAACTCTACTTGGTTACTGCTTTGCATCATTAATAAATTACATATGTGATGAATGAGTAATTTTTCATTTAGGCCCTCAATAAATTCCCGTGCACATCGTTATTTCGTTTTTTCGAAACCCGTCTTTGAAGATCGAATATCACTAAAATTATGCGCCAGAGCTTGACCATACCATACGAAGAACGAAAACCAGTTTAGGCTCTGCTACCGTTGCACTTTCGATTTCCGGTTCAAGATCGAACTGATACTCCAACCAATCCCTCTCGGGAAAACCTCTTTGAGTTGGTATCTTCAGCGATAGGAAATAATGTTTGCGACCAAGCCGCTAGAAAAGGTGAGCCTAAGATCTACGACCACGACTACCTCATGCAACCACGGATCTCCGAACCAGGGTCAACCCTACGTTGTTACGAGTAACAACGGGGGCGGGGGGAGGGTCGTACCTGGTTGAGTTTGTAGGGAGGGGGGGGGGGCGTACCCACTTTAGTCGCTCAAGATCATGTGTGGGATTGAGGTGAAACTAAGATTTCGTGGGTAGTAGGCTGAGCGAGTGGAGGGCGTGCAGATAAAAATTTGCCGTTTCAGCGGGCGTATCAAATTCACGTTGGGGGAGGGGGGCCGTAAAAAAATTTCGAAAAGTAACAACGATAGGACAGACCCTGCTCCGAAGCTTTGCGGTGCCTGCTATCTCGCTCCATGCTATGCTTCTCGCCTCTTCCCACTATTTCATACTGTTTCTCTCTCAGACTCATAATTGTCTCCCAAAATAATGCATTCGACATCAGTCGATCCTGTCCGGAGTGCGCCACGCATGCCACTTTTATTCAAATCGTGGTCATGATTTAAATGCGTTTGGTCTAAACAGTGAATGGCGGGGCAAGGCGATGCACGAGCGTGCCTCTGTTCCCAGAAAGACTGGTTAACCTGAGCAAGCCCTGATATATGAAAGAATTGGTTGTTACTGATGCACCAAACAATTTGATCTTTCCTTAATACAGGCTTGGTCGAGGTTAGATCTTGAACCACCAGCCCACCAATGAAATCGGAATGACTACGTTATGAGTGGCGACAGTCAACGCAGGGTGAACCATTCGAATTGATCAATCCTATCTGACCAAGCAATCATGCAATCTCCTCAAACGGCTCAGCGGCTATTTTGTGCCGTCTTTTGCAGGAGCAAACGCACCCACGCTCAAAACCTTATTTCACCAATCGCTAAACGGGTTTGGAATGATTTGAAACTGAACAATAAGTAATCAGGAAGGTGGCCAGGAACGCGCAATGGAACAAACTTCGCTGACAATGAATTGATTGATGTTAACTAGTTCAGGGTGAATATCGGTAGAGGATGTTAACTCGGCCAGAGTGAATATCGGTAGAGGATATTTCAACGGCACGTCGAAGATTTTCGCTTGATCAATTACGTGGCTCTCGCGCGGACATTCACACTAGCCACTCGCGAGCCGTCTGTACTCTCCACGTGTACGTTCACTCTCAGCACTCCTCTCGCACAGTGAGCCATGACCGAGGAATTCCTTCACCTCACTCTGTCACCGATGAGCAGTCGGCCTGACCCGAAGGAATTTGATGTCGTAGACGAATATCGTGAACTATACACTGTGACTTTGGTCTAGAGGTCGTCATTTATTTATTTATTCAAACGAAGATCAACATTGTTCCAATGTTTGTCGTTGTCATGCTTCTTCTCCCATAAAATAGGGTCGTCTGTAGCTGCTCTTCTCCAAGTTTCTCCAAGGAATGACACGAAGGAATCTCGCCATCTCAATCTCGGCCGGCCATGTGATCGTTTCCATTTCCATGGTCGCCATTCGGTGATTATCTTCGTCCACCTATTATCTTCTTTCACTAACATTTTTCTCGCCCACATCCATTTTCTTCTGACTGCTCGCGCTGCTATATCTGGGATTTTGGTAATATTCTCTAACCAAACATTGGTACGATGATCTAAAAGAGTTATACCTATCATCTTACGCATCATTCTTCGTTGCGCCACTTTCAACATCTTTACATCTTTCTTCTTCAGCGTCCAAGTCTCACAGCCATAAAGTATCGCTGGTTCCACACAAGATTCGTAAACGCGACGTTTAAACCTCATTGAGACCCTTCTATTAGTGAGGAAAGAGCTGAGGCGATTGAATGCATTCCATCCTGCTTGGATCCTTCTTTGTATTACTACTGTGTTGTTCGCATCGAAGGAAACTCTCTGTCCAAGGTAAATAAAATTGGTACAATATTGAACATCGTGTCCATCGATGGTAATGGGTTGAACAACAGAATGTGAAGTTGACTTTGAGCCCCACGATTTGGCTTTTCTCGTGAACTTCTTGTAACATACCCTGAAGTTTCTGGCTTTCGTGTGCGATAATCACAACATCGTCTGCATATCTAAGATGGTTCAGATAGTATCCATTTATGCAGATCCCTTCCTCGTACCAATCGATATTTCGAAAAACAGTTTCCAGTGCAGCAGCGAAAAGTGCGGGTGAGATAGGGTCTCCTTGACGGACGCCTCGTCTCATTTTGATTGGCTTCACGTGACCACATATCTTTACATTTACAATGGCGGACTCATATATGTTTGAGAGAAGGCGGACGATTTTCGGGTGAACCCCTTGACAACACAGCGATTTCCACAGAGCATCGTGTTCTATAGAGTCAAACGCTTTGAGATAATCGATGAAAGCAATGTACAGGGGAATGTTGTATTCACCGCTTTTCTCCATAAGCTGATTGATGACGTGGATGTGATCGATGGTAGAATAAGTTCTGCGAAAGCCGGCCTGTTCAACAGGCTGATTTATCTCCAAGGAAGATATCATCCGCCCAAATACGAAATAAAGAGTTTGTAGATCGTCGGAAGTAAAGCGATAGGGCGAAAATTACGAATATCCAGAGGTCTCCTTTCTTGAATAGAAGCGACATTGATGATTCGGATAGACTTGTAGGAGTTCTTCATTTCTGAGAAGTCATTGAATAAGTTTTGTCAATGGTTTCTCCAGTATATGATATGCGGCCATCAACATTTCAACGGTCATGTGCGCGAGTACATGTGGTCGCGTCCTGGTTCCTTTGCAACTTCATCATTTTCATAGTATGTTCGATTTCTTCGGGCAAAATTGGTGGCACTTCTTCAGAGAGGTCGTCATTATCAACGGAAAACTCAACTTGTGCAGCTTTAAGGCTAGGCTGAGTCAGACATTTTCGTTTTCACCGGCGTTGCTGTCCTCCTTGGCTTGGTCCTATGAAGTGAGAAAACATTTTGGTCACCTTAGAGCTATCTTTCCGGAAATCCAGCTCGTAACTCTACAGGCTGTGCAAACTAGTCGGAGGGGGGGAACGTAAGCCGAATGTCTCAAGCAGAAGAAAAAAGAAAAGCCTTTCAGGCGAAGGGATCAGATTGCAATTCTTCTCCAGAGCTAACTAGCCAACAAAAAACTAATTCAATGAATAAGTTCAAAGACTCGAGCACAGTAGAGAGAATTTAAATATCGAATGGTTAAAAAATCTATTGCTGAGATGGTGCCGTCTTGATGGGTGGTGTGAGTGCCGAGTGGGTGGTTTCGCGCCAGTTATCGAAATTCGATCACGATCGCTGGTGGCGCAGATCACCCTTGTGGTCATCACTACAGTTGAACAATTATAGGGCCCTAATAGGCACTTGCGAAATGCTCCTAACCTTGCTGAATATACCTTACGAAGTGTTGCTATTATAGGCGGGCGGAGGTGGTGCAGCTGCAAGTGGCGCCGCGTACTAGATGGTTCAGGAAAACCTTGTTATAAAAACTACATCAGGGTACATCAGCCTTTCCTCTATATATGTCAACTCTCCAGCTTTTGTTGCGCAAAGCATGGAGGCTACCTCGTGAAACCCTTTGAGGTACGACCCGAAGAAGTTAGATACTCAAACTTTGACGCCGTCGCGGTTATTGAATTTGTTTGCTACTCAGGAGAGCGACATCGACCTGGTTCAATGGTAGGTGGACAGTGCCAGATCTGCAATATGGCGCGGAAGGTAGAACGTTCTAGCCCAACTCTCCGATTTTTTGTTGCGTGATTTTCGCGACATGCGGCCCTGCGTTATCGTGCCATAGTTTTATAATGGCCGGATTTACCCCTCGATGACGCAGAGCTCGGTCCACGGCGGCGGTTACTGTGCGTAGGGTTCAGCTGCAACTGTCTGACCTACAATCAGTCATCCATAGCAAACCATTCTTATATTGTTCCACCACACCGTAGCGAAGCTTCTTCTCCGTGGATGACCGGCTTTGAAGTCACCCTCAGTTGTCCATAGTTGTTATTGGAAAAGATCCCTTTGTAAAACGCCGTTAACACGAGGTCGGAACTTTCTTCCTCTTGAAGTTATGGAGCAGAGTTCCAATATTGGCAACCAATACTGCTTGCTCGCTTCCCTCAGAATAGGCCGAACCCATTTTCTTTTTAGAAAGGCCTTAGCAGTCGCACGCGGAAACTTCTAAATTTTACGGCTGACACAAATGAGCTTCTATGTAGTTTGGGGGGCGGGCTCAATTCTATGGCATTCTTTAATTCTTCATTTATACAGTTACAGGTCAATATTCATGCCCTTCGTCCTCACATCCTTTACCTCAAACATGGAGAGCTCAAACCATAGCTGGAAGTGCATCAGAGACTAGGTGCTGCTGCTCAATGTTTTGCACGCAATGAATGAGATTCATTGGCCGTTTTTCCTTCCTTGAAGATATACGGTCATACGATGTTTTCTGATCAACCATCTTCGAGGAAAAGTTTGGGCTCAAAGAACATCCGCTCATTGACGCCTAAGATTTCAAAATATGCTTACTGAATAGCTCTCTCGAATAATTAGTCTCAAATATTACGAGGTTGTATTTTAGATGGGAAATAGAGACGCAAAAGGAAGCTACATTCCAAAGTTACCAACCTAATACATTATTTCTATAGTATTTCATTTTGAGACCAGTCGACATAGCCCAACTCCGCCCACTTTTTCCTCTAAAATTACCATTGAATGTGAAACGGCTAAATGTTCGCACTCAAAATCCCAGCCAACAAGCTGACCCGCTCTCCGTTGCATGAAAAACCATCCCTTCCCTTACTGTAACATTGACGCTAGCTCGCCAAATACGACCCCCCCCCCTCTTTTCCATCCCTCAAATACGACCCCTCCCCCGAACGGTTGACCTGATCCCTAATGACGTGTGAAATAAGAAGATTTTCTCTGAGCATCACGATTGAGCTCTGCGTAATTCACAATTGCTTAGTCCTTGCACCAGGGTCAACCCTACGTTGCTACAAGTAACAACGGGGGGGGGGAGGGTCGTAGTTTGTTGAAATTTGTGTTGGGGGAGTCGTACTTGCCGGTAGCGCGAAAATATGTACATGTCATGATTTGAGAGCGCGCGGGAGAAAATCTACCGTTCAGTGTGCGTATATACCCTCCCTAGAAAATGGATCAGCGGAAATATTGGTGAAAAAAGAGGGAAAATGAAGGGAAATACAGGAAAGTTTCATGATAGTTATGAACTTCCTCCCCCCTCTCGCGCTCGACGGTGTTTTTCGAGGGAAAAAAGTAGTTGTGAAGAGGGGATCGTATGAAACTTCTGGTGAAGGAAGGGGGTCGTAAAAACTTCCAAAAAGTACCAACGATAGGACCGACCCTGCCTTGCACCTATACCTTTTAGGCATCTGCGGCTTCAAGAGCAAGTTGAGTTTCATGACAATGAAAGGATGGTTTTCGATAGATGGAAGCTACCTAGTGCTAACGTCTAGGAAAATTCATGAAAATATATATCTCGTAAGATTTTATGTCCAAAATAAAACAATGTGATGCACATGAAGCAAGAACATTAAGCAACATTTGTATACCGTATACATTGTGAGATCCTAGTAATACTATCATAATTTCAGGAAAAAAAGCATGTGAAAGTAAATGAGATCGAGGCGAGAAATGATACGCAAAATTCTGTGGAAGGTTCCAAGCAGAAGAATTCCAACCAAATGGAAGCATCATCTAGAGGTTAAGGAGAAAGGTACGCGCTGTAAGACTCGCATTATGAAACAAAAGAATAGACCTGAACACACATGATATAGAGAAATGTCATAGTAACATGTGTGAGATCGTGTCAAAAATATGAAACCAGTTAAGCATCTTAAATAACACATGTGTAAAAATAATTAGTGTTACTTTCGAATTTCTCCAGAAGTTGGGCGTTTCTTCTACAGGCGGTGGCTATGGTCAACGCGCACGCGACGAGGGCCACGCCCGACTGCCCTGACTGTCGGTCCTTCGCGCGGCGAGAAGGTAGAGACGCAGACAGATCGGACGAGTCGCAGCACATGCTGTTTCAAGTGGGACGCACCTAGTACATTCTATTTATTTAACTTGACGCGAAATCACCATAGTACGAGCTGCGACTCGTCCGATGGCTCTTCTGCGTTTCTACCTTCACACGGCGCGACGGGCCTCCTATTGGGTACCCGCGCTTGTTCCATTTCCTTGCAAAAGCTCATCAGCCAACGTGACTTGCTGTACCCCGTGAGGCACCTGGGAATGAATTACACTCAAGAAAGAAACGCTCAACATCCAGCTACTGCTTCTTCACTTGGAGTAGAGACAGCGAAAACACAGATAAGCACCAAAGATGCGAATATCCTCGGGATGCCAGAAATGTGAAGAAAAATGAGAAAAAAAAACTCATGAAACATTAACCAGTAGCTGTCATATTCTATATGGAAGACGAGATCGCTCTTCAATGTAAGTCTCAAACATCACACATGACCATGAAATAAAGCCAATAAACATCTCTGCAACAACGCAAAACTCTTATAAATACAAAATGTACTTCCTTCAAGTATTTGCTGCGGATCATTGTTGGACGACGGATGTGATTGGTGGATCCTTTTGATGTCCAATCACGGAAAAGCTCCGCCTACCGTCCAAGATCCGCAACAGAAAACCTGCAGAGAGTCACCATAAAAGATTCTAGGCGCACAGTTCTATATCGTAAGGAATGTACTCATACTTCTTCATGTTTTTTCTTCAATTCATAATTTTTCTGAAGCAGTACACTAGTACGACAGCATATTTTTTCAACGAGTATACCGCTGTCAATTTGACTATTGTATTTTGCAATCACTTTCGTCGACAGCTTCGTCGTCACCGACCTTGTCACCGTGTCGGCGCATCCTCAGTGAGAGATGTTTCGTTCTCCTGAAATGAGAACATGTCATCAAACCCGTCCGTCATTTGACCAATTGACAAAGTTGTGCACGATCCATGGTGAGCCTACTTGTCAATTTCGTACGAACCTGATCAAGCTAGCGCTGCGGCTCAGCTTGGCGCTCTCATCAGAAGGCCTTCTCTCGAGCTTCTCTTTGTCCTTTTCTCTCCTTGGAGAACTTATCTTAAAATGAAGAGATCGAGTACAATGTAGTGTTTGAAAGTGAAAATCGAATAGCGACCTATCTGACTGAACTTACTCGAAGTGAGCGGTTTCTTTTGAGATCTCCAACATGCATTGGTATCGCGAGAGATGGAAGCGTCAATTGCTTGTCCATAATCGGTGGATGGCCGTTTTTCTGCACCTGAATCTAATCCCGTGTTTAGACTATTTGTAGCATATGATGTTTTCAAGGTGGCAGTGGTGTTGTGGCAAGCGGTACGCTTACCACGGGCGGTCAGGGGATCGAATCCTGGGTCGTGCGTCGTCCGGGCCAACCAAGCCTTCATTCCCTCCGGGACCGGATACCAGACGATACCAGACTTATCTAGGAGGATAAAAATACACTGACGAGTACATCGGCTGGCCCCCGCAAGCCATTATGTAGGCCGAATCGCAATCAAACGCCTCTACGAACGCGCAAATGGAAGTATTGGGTTGATCCATAATTCCTAGCCGAATTTTTCAGAATCAATTTTCTTCACGTCAGGTTAGTGTCATTATGAAATGCTAAGTTAGTATTAGATATTATTGAGCTATCCCTGAGAACTCTGTTAATATAATACTGACGACTCTTGAATTATTGCCTTGCAAAATACCCCATTAACGAGAGCATCGGCCTCGTCAGTTGATGGTTGTTATGTTGATGTTTCTTATACTTGAAGTATTGTAATATAGCTGATGTTTCTTGTAAGTCTGAAGAAGCTGTTACTTATTACAGCGAAAGCTAATCAAGAAATTTTATATTAGAAGAGTTCTCATCGAGAATTTCAAAGAGAAGATATAGTAAGTTAGTATGTTGAAGGAGGCATCAGTACCTTAAACAAGGATGTTCCAGATGGTCAAAGGGCAGTGAACTAAGTAAATAGGGATCGAAATGGATCAACGACCAAAGCAGGCGATTATTGTCATTTGAAGAAGAACCTTGCAAGGAGTGCAGTAGACAAGACCAGCGCTGTGTTTGCCTCAGTCTTTGCTACTGATTGGGCACTGGGCTATTGACTTGAAAGCATCGGCAAAGGCGATACAAGCTGCAAAGTTTGACCTCATCCTGAGCCCCCAGTCACTTTCAATGAAAATCCATTGCGCTGTGAATCGGAAGTTCACCCGGACGCTACCACCTGAGATTAGTAGCAGATACCTGGGCACAGCCGATGCACCACCGCAAGCTGTCTAGATGAAACGCGTTTCTCATCGTTCCCATATTTTGCTATTATCCTTACTACAATCCTGGTGATCCAAAATCCTTCCATTAAAACAACCATACGGACCAGTTTACAAAGCATGGAATGAATGATGACTGCCTAAAAGCAAATCTGCTCTTATCGTAGCACTGAGCTAAAGGGAAGGTGAAACCGCTTGAAAATAGTATTTCGTGTTTAGGACTGAATTTGTCCAGCCAGACAAGTCAGAGTACGAGGGGATAGCCGAGTGGTTAAGAGGTTAGACTCATGTCTGCACCTCTGAAAAACCGCGAGTTCGATCCCTGCTGAGGTTCTAAACCACGCCTTCCAAAAATTGCAAAAATGGTTCTAGTACCAGCGTCAGGCCCAGGTTTACAGGCCGGGTGATCAAAACCTCCGTCACAACAAATATGTCTAAAGTCAAAAAAGGAATCAAAGTGTTAAAGCTAGGACGTCACCCGGAAGTGGCGGCGAAGAATCCGCCGCCCCAAATTCTGTGGTCAGTATGCGGGGGTACCGAGGAGTGAACGGGCCTCGGCAAAGGAGCTAGTTCGAATTGGACTCTGAACGTAGGAACGCTAACTGGGAAGTCCCGAGCGGTTGCGAATTCCTGATGGCGCGCAGGAAATCCAAGTCCTGTGCTTCAGGATATCGCATGGAAAGGCGTTAAGGCCACAGAAATCGGGAAGGTGTCAAGCTCTACTACAATGGAGAATACACCAAGCGGAACGGCGTTGCCATAGGCGGTAGCGGAGTCGGTCAGGACTATGTTTCCGCAGTGACAGGATCAGCGATCGTCATGGCTGTGAGGATAGGACACGAAGGAGGGGTACTGACCATACTTTCCGTGTACGCACCGCAAGCCGGGTCCCCGAAAGGCACACTAAGATAAGATCGGTTTCCGGGAGGTGATTACCTGACCATAGCAGGTGACCTGAATGGTCACGTCGGTAGTGACAAGAAGAGCTTAGAAAGAGTGCACGGAGGAGGAGATCGGACCGAGGAACGCCTGATGGAGAGAGGGTTCTGGACCTGGCTACTGCCCAACGATCTGGCAATCTGCAGCACGTTCTTCGCGAAAAGGGAGACTCAGAAGGTAACCTAGCAGCCGGAGGGAACAGACGAATATCGGACGATGTGCTTGGTAAGAAGGTCAACCACTCAAAACTGTGAAGGATAATCAAAGTTCTGACCCGGCGAAGACCTGGCTCCCCAGCACAGGCCCCGTCCTGGCAGACGCGACTAGACCTTTGCGGCCCGCGTCGGTGGCTGCCGTTTAGAGGAAGACAACCGGTAAGAACCTCGCTTTTCCTTGCTTGTGTTCGTGGGCTCCTGCAGGAGGGGAGATATCCGATCCTGGGTTGGTGGAAGTTTGCCCAGCCGTCTGCTATCGTTGGTACCCACACAGACCTCCTGATGTGTTCATGGCATGCTTCAGCCGCTAGAGAGCAGCGCTGAGACGGGCAAGTCTCGTTGCGCTCTCGCCCAGATTTCCCGTCGGAGACCCCTGGCTCGGTTACATATACCAGTGGCCGGACTTTTGGGTGCGCTGGGCGCATGGCTCGGCGCTGCTCCGGTGGCTGGATGCAGCGGTAATGGCCATCTTCCGCGCTCGAGGATGTGCCCAATGGAGTGAGCGTCCGTGCCGCGCGACGACGCAAGGTGGATGTTGAACGAGACCTAGGCTGACTATGGCGAGCTGGCTCGGCGTCTTATGGAGTACGCGAGGTCCAGCGTCGTGAAAGCGAAGAATGGGAAGCATACAAGCGCGTGGCAGAAGACGGCGAGCCCCAAAGACTTCGCCACCCTACGAGGAGTTTCAAGAGGTTGGCACTAAGGCTGTCGTCGCCAGAGGTGCGATAGACTTCACCTCTCGTATTCTGGAGGATCTGGCCGCCTTGGTTTAAGTTAGAAGTCGTTGAAACGGTGCAGGAGAGATTGTCGCTACGAGAGTGTTGGACTCTTCGAGGGCGGGCTGAAGCATCGTATGTCCCGCTCATGGCTGCTGGGCCTGCCTGACCTCCGGCGGCGTGGCCGCTGGCGGTGATCGATCGATCAGGGTGTGAAAAGTGTAAAAGAGTCGAGCTTGACTGCCGTGCTGCCATCTCTAGAGCGAAAAGTCGGACTCCCGGCTGCCATCATTTTCTTGTTGGCTGAGCAGCTGGGTGAAGAGTACTTGCCACCGGAGGGCTCCTCGAAGTCGTGATGGTTTTCCAACAATTGCAAAACACTCGCGACTGGTCAGAAGTCCATCATTGTCGTGGTCCTTCTTCTAACTCTGCTGATGACTGTAGGCATTGAGGTTTCCACGGCTGTGTGCAACTTTGTTGGCGAGTCTGTAACACGCGTCCCGGATGGGTTGCGGGTGTTCGGTCGTTCTAGGGATGAGTGGGCTGCCCGAATCCAGACTTTGCAGTGAGATGGTTGCTAAGGTGTGCGTGCTGGAGACCTGCGAGTACCCTTGGTGCTTAACTCGACAGCGTCTTTCTAATAGCCAAGCACACAGGCGTGGACGGAGGTACGTCCAGAGATGCCGGACGGCATTGTTGAGCTGGCTCGGTAGTACTCCTTTGCGTTTTCCGCGGGGGATACGTTGACTGCGCATTACCATGAGCTGTACAGCGCTGGTCTACGAATGGCTGCGGACTCGTCCAGGATGTTCGAGGAAAAGTTCGCGGGTTTGTAGTTGTCGCCGGAGAAGAGATTCCTTTTAGATGGCAACTGCGCTCAATGCCCCTTGCTCCCATCCCGCTAGTGGTTCCACAGGTCGCATGTGGGTGATGCACTCTGAGTCGTGAGAGAAGCTCGCTGGCCCGGCTCACGCTTACACTTATTATCTGTCCTCGAGACTTGTGGCAAACAGTGTCGTGTTCGAGCCCACCCTAACCGTGGCATAGAAGCTGTGCTCGTCGCGACGCTCGACTCAGGTGGTAACCGGCGCCACAACCGTGCGTGCTTAAGCATGCTGTTACAGCCTCTTTGATTTGCTCTGGTGGAAGGACATGTACGAATGGAGTCAACCGTTAGGCGCGAGAAGGGCGAGGGTCTGCGCCCCTCACGGGGGCTGCCTTATATCTGGACAAAGTGAGATGCAACATTGACGCGGTTGTCGGCATGCAGTGAGAGGATCCAGCCTGCTCCTTGAGGTCTCCCCTTTTTCCTTGTCCTGCCTCTATTTTTGCCCTAACTTCCAACGCTCGATAGCCTTGGTGAGGGACTTCATGAAAGGAACTGGAAAAGATCCTGCTGACGAATCGTCTGCTCGGCTGATCGTGACGTAGTTTAGTGCCTGCTAGATTAGCGGACTAGTGGCCGGTGTAGGCTTTTTCACTACACCATGTTCGTTGTAGGATGTGCCAGATAAGTGTCTCTATATGTCGGCACATGGCGTGGCTTTCTTATGTTTGAAATGGTCAGGAAGACACAATGTTCTCCCTGCGAGCTCGTCCTCTCCCTCCGACTCGGTTTTTTAAGACGTTGTACGTTCTAGCCTCCTGTGTGATTATCGCCACGCATGGGAGACCTATCTCTTCACATAGAGGTTGAGTCGCACTCTCTTTCGTTTCCGAGCCGTCTGTCGTGTGTCTGCTCCTTTGCCTACGTCCGGTCTGTGGTAATCGCATCTCGGGCAGTGTTTGTGGCACGATGGTGTGTTGGGATCAGCCCGGCTGGCGAGCACGTCCTCGGGTCCCCACAGCCATGGTGACATCGAAGATAAGGAAGTATTCTCCCCGAGAGAGTGCCTCTCTCGCGATCGGGTAGGTGCTGGCCTTAAGCGGCTCGCAATTAAGGGGAGATTGTATCGGACAGATAGTTAAGGCCTGCGCGATGCTTAGTAGCGGGAGCGAGTGCTGGCCTCTGACGGAGCACGTAATGGCTCGTTTTTCGTCCGCGGCAGCTCACTCGGTGCTGATAGAGCGTAGAGTATTTCGTCGTGCGTAACTGGTCTCGGTCCCGACCTGGTTCGGCTTGGATCAGGACGTTTGTAAGCTGAATGATCGTTTCCCTGATGTCGTATTGGCGTAGCTTGGCGTGGCCCCCGAGGACGGATCTCGTCTCGTTTGTGCTGCCGCTATATATAGCGCCCGCTTCTGGTGAACGATTTCATGCCGGCGTTTGGTCGGCGCCTTGCTGGCGTCGGTTCGCTTTTCCGCATTGGCGTTGTACCAGGAATGTTGCGATTATATGGTTTTATTCTTATTATATCGCATATATAGGTACCAGTAACATGCGTCTTTGCTCACCTTCTGTTGTCGGAACACAGTGCACGGGCTGAATGAAGAGCCGCGAAGGAGGTCCGCGAAGTCAGAAGGTGGAACGGAGATTGATGCAAGATGGCGATCTACAAGTGAAGTCAATTGGGACCTCCGCAGGCAGGGGACGCCTCTGCCCCGCGCCGTTCCGTCCGCTCGACGCCTTCCTGGCCTGGCATTTTGGCACGCCTCTGTACCAGTGAGTATATACCGGGAGACCTGTACAAGACGACAGCGGACGCCTGTCGAATCCGAGTGCTTGCTGGGATCTCACGATCGATTGGGATGATGATAGAGAGACAGGTCGAGTACGAGCGAATGTTGGAACAGTGAATGTTTTGCTTTAGATGGCGCCCCCTTTTCAAAATATGCTCCGATCGTCTCGGTGATTGGCCCCGATGGATTCGCTTCCACTACTCGGCACTGTTCCTCTACCTTATGTAAATAGAGGAGTGGGCTGGAACCCGGGGCGCTTTTTGGATATCATTTGAAATACCTTAGAACATGGGAACTATGGGGCGACCTTACCGGCATAGCGTGTTTAATGACCTCTAGCTCGAAGAGTAACTGGTCTCATATTGACATGCTGGTGTATTTTGCGCCTTCGTGTGTGCCTTTGTCCAACTTTATATGCGGCGCCCGTGTGAGTTCCGCGTTTTTGGCCGCTGAGTTTTCCTCGTCGCCGTGTTTTTCTTCTTGTGCTCTTGCGCCTTGCTCTGTGTCCCCGACTTTGGCGCCGGCCGTGGCCTTCGACCCCCTGCGGTGAGGTTCTCTCTTTTGGCGTCGGTCCGGTGCTTTTGCTCCTTCTTGCCCTCTTGCGTTCGTTGGCCGTTCTGTTTTATCTGTCTTTGCTTTGTATTTCTCCCTGGCTCCTCCGCCTTCTTATTGTCTCTGGTCCGTTTGTGGAGGCTTTTCGCTTCTTCGTGGGTTCTTTGGGGGTGTTGGTCGCGTTGCTGCTGCCCCGTCGATGCCTCTTCGTGGGGTGCCTCCTTCGGCGGTCACGAAAGCTTGTTGGTGGTGGCTGCCACTGTGCATCGGATGGAACCCCCGTAGCGTCTTAGCGTGCTTTTACCTCGAACTTAAGCCGTCTTGCGCTGCCAGGAACTGCCACACTCTGAGGGTGCCCTTAACCGAAGAAGGTTCAAGTGTGAGCTGCTCCAGAGCCGCTTGGCAGGTCGCCTAGTGGTGGTTATTGCTGTGAGGATGGATGTAGAAGCAGCCGACCCTAGTTTCAGCATCACGCCTGGGATCTTTGCCGAGAGCGAGCTTTGCTCAGTTGAAAGGTGGTGGCTGCGTTTCACCGGAGTCTTCGCAGAGTGCTAGACGTCTTGGGAGCGAGGAGCCTCTCCGCCGTTGGTCGCGGATTATGGCCTTACGTCCAGCTTGTTGAAGCTTTCTCTGTGGTAATCGTTCTTCCTTGAATGCTGGGATATCTAGTACGCTGCCGCAAGAGGCCAAGTGAATACTAGGTAGTGTAACCTATGACTTCTTTCAAGCCGTACGCGTCCCTCGGCCCTATTGGGAGAAGGAATATCGACGAGCTGTCCGAGCAGATGTTCGCGCCGGGGGCCGCTTTCAGGCGTCAGGTCGCGGTCTTTCGCTTCGCGAGTTGGGCGTCTTCTCACCCGGGATGCCGCGGTAACTGTAGAGGCCTGTCGTGTGTCGCCAATCGTTCAGAATTCGCAAAGATATGTAGTAGCCTTATTATTCCGCAATTTGTATTATTTAATGCATAGCTATTCCGTTGTTTACTATCTTAATATAGCTTATTTACTCTTCATATAGACTATCTCTTCAGATTAGTCAGACGCTCCTAGCAGCGATACTGCTCTCATCTCGTGCCTAGGAATCTGGTAATATTTGTTTTTATGTGGTGAGACGGCTTGGTATTTTTGTTTTCTGTAGGACAATGTGGTCTGTGATCTAATAGCTTTACACTTAGAGGCGACATTAGCTTTATAGAGCAGGCTTTTCTAAGTCGGCCTTTTTTACTAACCACAATCACATATGTGTTCCGTAAGGGGCCGGAGATGCTCAACGTGTGATTTGATACGGCGCGCCGGTACACGCGAATTCCTCCAAACTGCTCTTAGTAGTCATCGCGCGACAAAGAGACGGTTCATTTCCTTGCTTGCGCCATCACTCCCATGATTTTATCTGATCGCAGGAGTCTGCTGAGTATTCCTACATCCTGCCGCCAGCCATTGTTCCAAGATTGTTTTGTGATCCACTTGCCTTTTGCGGTTCTCCGAGGCCGGTGGTCACTCGTGGCATTCTTGGCATGTCTTCTTTTGAATAAACTATGGAGCCTGGAAATCAAAAGCTGGATACGTGTGGGTCTTCTATCCTCGTTTCTCGTGGGAGTTCTCTTTCGTTGAATTCGCGTTACTGAGCAGTTATCTCAACTTTATCTGCTATGGCCGTTGTGGCTCTTTTGTTTTAGACGGTCCGCGCCTTTGTTGCGCCGGCTTGCTTGGCCTCCGTGCTTCTCGCTTGTTGCGCACGTCGGCCGGCTTTGCGCTGTGTTGTCTTCTGCCAGCATCTTTTGCCGCCCTGCTGTCGTGCCTTCTCTTGTGTGCCCCTTCTTTCTTTGGCGTCACGTTCTTGCCTTTGAGCGCGTTCCTTCTTTCGGTAACCCCTCGCTTCTCGGTAAACTTTTCTGCGTACACATGGCTAGGGATCCTTGTGGATCTCTTTAGTACTCTTTACATCTGGACAATTGGATTGTCGGCGAATCCTTCGTTTAGTCTTCGGCTTGCGCACACACCGCTTAGTTTGTGCGCCCTTCGCAGTCCCCTGAATATTATTTCGTCATTCCATCGTTTTAGTTAAACTCTGTTAACGTGTGTTCCGTGTTATCCTGTTTCCGGCCTGTTTGTGCGGATGCTTTCTATTTGAGACGCATTCATGATGTGCTACTCGTGACTACTTCAATTTGACTCTCGTACTGTGCCGGGGGTCGCTCATAACTACCCGCTCCGCTGCTGGTTGGGCCGTCGCCGCCCGGGTGCGGGTGCTCTTTTGGCGCCCTCTCCCGCTCCCCCTTTCCCCTCCGCTGGCCCCTGGACCGTCCAATTCAGGATTTAATAGGGCGGGCAAGTTAAAGAGGAATCAACAAATGTCCCGATAACACAAACACTCTCTTATACATTTGGCAGGTCTGTGGAGGTAAGATGTTCCTCGACTGAGTTCTGGAAGAATGTTGTTGTGTGAATTATCTCTCCTTATGCCATGCTACTAATACGTCATCTGTTTTGTTTGGCCCGTACCCACGTTATTTCGGCAACCTGCCCTGTCTGCTCCTCGACTGCCTCGGTCCGTCGATGCTCGTTCAGTTTCAAGAGAGACCGTGACCGTGTGTAGAATGTACAGCTAGGTTGTTTGATCCACGCGCAGTTAGTGAAGCATTTCCGGGTCTTCTAGCTGTATCCCGTTCAAAATCTGAAAGGTAGAGAGATATTCTTCGTGCGCCCCTCTCGCCTTTGGCGGTATTCTCCTCCGGGTTTGAGGTTTTGTGCGTACGCGCCGTATTTGAATTGCTTCGGCTCGTGCTCTTGTTGTTAAACACCATACATAGACTGTACTCAAACGCTGAGGTTGAGGAGATGGCGTCTGAATACTTCTCGGGCTGGCTATCGTTTTTGGCCTTTTTCCCCTCCCTTTTCATTTCTTCTCCTGGTCTTCAGCTTTCCTTTGTCGCGGCGTTTTCGAGCTCTATTGACGTAAGAGCAGGTTCAATGGCAAACGTGTCGCGTCCGTCACAGACATTTCGCTACAAGAAAGCATCCTATTTACACTCCTACTATGGTGCCCTGCCATCTGAATTAGTCCTACATAAAATGATCAATCATAGAAGGAGGTGAAGCATGGATAAGCCTCAGTTATGTCCACTGTAGACCTGGCAGAACACTCTTATTTTCTAGCCTCGCAAGCATACTGTACTGTGATTCAGCTTGAGTGCCTTTTCCGTGCAGCGGGAATGCAGTCTGGTCCAACAGGTTCACAAGTGGTATAGTGGCATTCTGGAGTATCCTTCTTTTAAGCGATTGATCCTGTCCGACAGGATTCTTGCTATCTTTTCCATTGTTTTCCGCTTTCTAGTTGTTTTCTTCTGCCCGTTTTAAAAAATTCTGAGTATTTTTTTCATCTCAGCGAGCCCAGGTCTAAGTATTTGTTCTACATGCTCTTTACATATTGAATTTTCACTAGAGCTCCTATATGGAAAACTGAATCTTTTCAAAACTGAGTTGTTCTTTTCCCGTTATGGCTGGTGTTTTTTCTGTAAGGTTCATAGTATGACCTGCGGCACTAGCTTTTCGTTGTAGCGCGCCTTTCGAGCGCATTCAATAAATAAATGAATAAATAAAGAATACCAAGTTTTGACTTAGCCTACCATTTTCTGCTACTATTAAATCCAGAACCAGTCAAATCATGTTAATCGGAACATTCAAAGAAACTACGGAATGAAAAATTGCTATAGCTAAGACCTTATGATTTTAACGACTGGAGGGAGTGGGAGGGGTATTAATTAGCCACGTATATGCAAATAGGCTTTTGAAATTTGTGAGTTGGTCCAGTCGCTAGAAAAATTCATAGCGCAGCTCCTGATCCAGGGCGCCAAGCAAGCTTTATTCCTGTATGTGGTAGATGGTATAAAACTGAGACGATTCCCAATCAAGTGTCGTGAATCAATGGAGACTTACGCGTCGCAAACCAATATGAAACAGGGCTAAAGATGGGAGCGTCAGCCGCAAATTAGCTGAAAACAGAGCTGAGCAGTGTGAGTCCCTCTTCCTCGCAATCCCTTATTGTACCGCGTCCCCCTCTTCACCTCCCCCCCCCTTCCCCCCTCTCGATGGTCGCCGTGGGAATTGGTACTGCTCACACACTTTCAACTCAGGCACTTCGCCACAAAATATCCACAGCTCCATCCGTCGAGGGAGGGTTGAGTCAACGAGTACGTCGCGCCAATTTTGAGGTTTTTATGACCCTCCATCACTAAAGAGGCGGGATTGGTACAATGACAAGTAGCACGCTTACCACGCGCGTGGTCCGGCAATCGAATCGTGAGTCGTGCTCCGTCCGAGCCAACCAAGCCTTGCATCCCTACGGGGTCGGTTAATTGGTACCAGACTTGTCTAGGAGGATAAAAACACTGACTTGTACATTGGCTGGTCCCCGCATGTCATTGTGTAGGCCACATCGCATTCAAACGCCACTACGAATGTAAAAATGGGAGTAGAATGCGTGTCGCAATCCCAAGTCGGGAATGACCTACGGCAAAAGCCTTGTCCTTTTTTATTTATCCATTACTGAAAGAGGTATCCCACACACACAACCCTCAATGATCGATTTGCCATCGCTCGAGCTGCTCCAACTCTATTACCACAGTCCTTTAAAATTGACACCGATAGGAATGGGATAGATACAGCTTCTGAAACTGCATATTTTCCTTCACATCAACATTTTTCTTCCATCATGGCTCTCGCGCTTAGGAATCCTAAGTTAATACAATTGCGACCCATTTGATGGGAAAGTCCCAATGGACGGTTGACCCCAGTAGGAGAGGGGGAGGGCGTGAGGGAGCGGGCATGGAGAAGGATAACTGAAAGATATTCAACTTCAAAATTTCTGTGTAAGATGTACTTTGGAGATTCTTTGAGAGAAAACAGAGTTGTCTGAGATTACCTTCTTGGTAGGCAGATCACATTTGTTTCCCACAACAACGATTGGCAACGTCGATATATCAGGACGTCGCTCGCATATCTCTTGCCAGAGGTCCGACATCTAAACGATAATTTATTAGAAAAGAGCTGAAAGACATTTCATTCTTACAAAAAGTTCTGTTCACATTCCTCTTTGCAAATTATTATTACTATATGTATCTTACATATGCATATTATATTGTCATTAATTTATTATTTATATTTATTAGTACCATTACCTAGAGACAACAGGCTTCCTTGAATTCAGTGGTTGGGTCAGAGAGGGGTCAAGCTCGGGACTATACAGTCTCAATTCGTCAATCCTGCAGCTACCTGAGATGCACCTAATTGCGTAGATCATGCGATCAAAATATAAAATTCTGCTATTGAGATGCTGTTCCTTCAGAAACCCTGGCCACATTCACCTTGATAGTCATCATATGGTGAAGATGCTTTTTCAGAAAGAATAAATCGGTTCCGGGATAGAAAACTGGAATTTTTCAATGTATTTTCTGGGAGGGTATACACAGAATGAAGGACTTCGTTCCGGCCGCGACCATGCTGGGTCAGATCTTCTTCTAGAAGCCCTAAAGATGGAGTTAAAGATGACAAGACATCACAGACCAATGCAGAGATGGCCAATGTTGCGGGGACTAAAAAAAACTTAGAAAAACGGCCTAGAACTGGATCTGGAAATGAAACTCTTCTTGCCCGCTGATACACGCAAAGGAGCGAGTTCCATAGGTGTTGACGCCACCAGTGCGAACGCTCTGCTGTCTCTGCGAGGGCCGTGGAGTCCACGGCTAGAGTCCGATGGTGAGAAGTTAACCACTAGGCGGACGGACAGGGCTCGGGTGCTGCTTTCCAAGGCCTCTAGGGGCATACCCTCGTCGCAGAGCGTGCCTCGTCCTGCACTCTTAGGAGGCCCGCTAGCCTTTCGGCTAGATATGCTTCCCCTATTCGACCTCCGATCTTGTCGTAGAGTGCTCCATTGGAACCTCTACTGTAAAAACCAATTTCATATAAGAAGGACTTCGTTATTCAGCTACTGATCCCTATCTATTACGTAAATATGTAGGACGGAGGACGTTGTTCAAGATATTTTTTAACAATAATTTTTTTCGAGAGTCTGGTGTTTTTGAAATTGATTAATAATCAGTAAAGGAATGCTGCGCCATACATATAGCCCAACAATTCAGCTCTGTCTGCTTCAGCGATGCTCTAAAATAAGACACTTATTGGTCTTGGGTCATTGTCGTAAAGTGCAATTGGTCGGATGAATTCATCTACATAGGTATATTTGTTGTACTGCTCTACTCGTCATGCATTTCAAAGCTGCTTGATAGCCTTTTATAGGTGGCGCCAAGGTCTTGCTGCAGGGAGGCAGTCAGGTTGGCTTTTGCCCGTGTCCAAAATGTGAGACCCCTAATTATCGATTACATCACAGGGGGTTCAAAAAATTCTGTGGACCACACTAGGACTTGTGTCTGGCTATGAAAATCGACATAGTGAGGAGTTTGCATGGACACAAAACAAAACTTCAGGATAAATGTTTTGTTAACTCTCTCTCGAAGTTATTTAATTGGGCAGGAATAGAAATCGAGATCTCGCCACCGTGCCCCGTAACGCCGAAGCTTATCCAGATGAAGCGGACCGCGCGAGTTGCGTGGCACTGAACTGAGGCGTGATCAAATGTCTCTGCCATGCCTTTCTTGCGCTGCCTTTTTTTTTGGAGAATTAAAGTTTTGTGGGGCGTTTATTTGGCCATTGGCCCTGGCAGATAGTAGACAAGGAACTATAGAGCTGTACGTGCAAGGTTTCCATTGTACAGCAATACGCTTGCGAAAAGCCCACGCCATTCGAAAAAAACCGCCTTTTTAGTAGAATTTATCTTGCGTCTAATCTTGAATCTGCTCTCTTGAAAAAAGTCCAAGTAACTAACTCGAGTGGCTTCCAAACAGCCCACTCACGCGTGTGCGACCTTTTACGAGTGTCTCGCTCGATTTTCGCCATCCAAAAATTCATTCTTCATTTGGCAAGTCCGACAGTGAGCCAGGGGAAGCTAATCAGTTTCTGAAATATGACCTAATATCCTAAGTGTTATTGTACCGTATATCTTTCGAACGTCTCCAATTTCTCCATCTGTGGTGGTGTTCCAAATTAAAAATAGGGTTGAATTGCTTATGCGACATAGAAAGCCTTCGCCCTGATATCGCCCCCTCAACAACGCTGCTAGATGTTAACGTTGCCAGACGCCTTTTAGGGCAGTTCAATTTGAGGAGTATAGTTTAAGGATAACCTGATTGTTAACTTCACGTAATTTCGCAGACGCAGTGTGGACAATTTTGTGTTCATGCTTCCTCATTAATTTTGCCCCCTGTAATATATTCATACCGATTAAAGTAAATTTTTTTTCAATCATAGAAAACTTGCGACAGGTGACTGAAGTATGTGAGGGACAAATGTAGTGGAAGCCTCTGGTACACACTAAAGGAAATAAAAATGGAACAACTCGGAAAAACGTGGATATGATCGCGCGCGCACGCGGTCCTCATAATTTTGGCCCAGCCTGTATAATTCATCCGATTGAAGTAATTTTTCTAAAGAAAAAATTGGACAGGGACGAGGTAGTGGAGCAATGAGTGAAGCTGCTCTCCGCACGCTCGGTACAGAGTATGAATTTGGACTTGAATGTCTCCCATTCCTTTGGGTATCCTACTAGTTGGTATCAGCTTCATATAGGTGACAAAAACATTGGGTTGCATGCCGACTGGTCGCTGAAATCATCCTGTAGGCCAAACTGAGATGTCTAAGAATGAAAGTACGATGACGGTTCATCCAAAAATGAGAGCAATTATGCTTCTTCCTTTCTAAATCAATTCTTGGAACTCGAAATGCAGATTGTGTAAGGAGATGGACATGCTGCCAAGAGATTGAACTTCGCTTCTTGGAAATGAGATATAATAGAATTCAAGTTCACTAATAGTTGTAAAGGTCATTTGAAATTCAAATTACCTCTTTGAAACTGGGCACGTCATCGACAGCGAACACCAGGAGAAAAGCACTGGCTGAAGCTATCGAAAGCTTACGCATATCCGGAAAGTTGAAATTTGTGTCGAGTATGTCCAGTGGTAATGGAACACCCTGAAACACATGAATTTCTAAATATGATTAATCGATAGGTTTATACTTTTATGAGTTGACTGAATCTGCCCCTGCTTCAAGACAGAACCTTGGCTAATCTCTTAATCTAGAAATCAGGATATTCATCAGGATAAATAGAGTACCGAGGAACTCTAGTGAAGGCAAAACGTATTTTCAACAAGAACTTCTGCTCTAGAAATAGGTTTCAGCAGAATATTCTGATAGAAGTTGAAAGTTTTTCATAATTGTTTTCCGAAATCAGCACAAATTTCAAATCTCGGAAATATTTTGCATTCTGAGTTGATTTTTGAATCATCAATACATTTACCATTATTATTGAAAAAAAACCGAGACATTCACTAATACGCAACGAATTAGCGCCCCTCCCTCATAACGACTCAGAGCTCTTTTGTCCCCACACCGTTCTAAAAAATCTTTCACCATATTAATGTGTGCTTTTCCAAAGTTCCGAGAGCTAGTCGAACTGCAACTGGAAAGGTGGGTTTTCAGATGAATTTGGAACCTGAGCGAAAGCCAGTCCTCATACTACTGCAGTTTGGAGTGATATTTATTTAGCTACACAATCATATAATGAACTAAATAAGGAGCTGAGCTTTCTGGCTGAGAGTCCCATTAACACGGGTGGAAATTCCAAAGTTATCAACACTTTCTCTGTTTTTCAAAAGTTTGCTTGATTTTTTTGTGTTTCAAAGAATAAACCAGATTTTTCAGTTGAAAAGAAAGAAGAAAGAAAGATTTCTTGGCCATATACGATGAATCTCGTTTCATACTACGTAGTGATTGAAAGCGGTTGAATAGGATGGTATTTAATGCGCACGAAAACGATTGTATCTTATGGATAAGTGGCCCATCAGTAATGAGAGACGCCAAAAATGCCTTGGACTATTAACTTTAACAACATTACCCCGGCAACGCATGACACATCGTCACGCACTTTGCAGCCATAACGGCAGCGCGGGACCTATGGTCCTGCGACCAATAAATTCATTCTTCCTTCCCCAAAGCGCACTCGCCATTCTTTTCTTAGTTTTTCGTCCTTATCATTTGAAAAACCTTTGGTAATAGCTACCAAAAGTGTTCACAAATGCTCACACCGCATGTCATGATCAGACCGAAGTTTCCGATTACCCTTACAATGCATCTTACTTATCTAATCTCTCTCACTTATTTTTTCTTTCATTAATGTGCACATTAAAAAGTGAAGAAGTAAATGCTGCATACAGGATTACAAATGTATGTTTCTGATCGAGATCAAATCAATTCAAACAAACTTCTTATAGCATTTCATTGTAGCTAGGTTTGGTCTAATTTGCTTTCTCAATTTGTTTTTTACTTCTTTTGATGGAATGCCTCTACTGTCCGGCCGCTCCGTATCTTCTGCACGCTGGAATTAATTTTTTTGATCCCAGTACCATTTGTTTTGATGCATCCTATAAACCAAATTCCGCCTTGATACCTTGGGCCGGGTTGCGCTCGCGACATAATGCCCGCGGTCCCTGATGCGGCTAAAAAACCCAAAACCGCCGTTACGTTATCTTCTCCCTTCCTTCTTCAATAACGTCCGTTAAATCGACCCATTTGCCGCGTCATACCTATAGAGCGACTTCTCGTACGGTAAAGGAACCTCTGTCAATTGCTTAGCACTTCTGTTCTGGTAAAGTTATGTGCAACCTGGTAACAAGATGGGATCCTCACTAATTATGAATTTCATGGACACAGGCAAACTCCGCCCATTTCTTAGCACGTTCGTTTCCTGCCATCATTGTCGAGTCACCATAAATTTCTTTTCAACGTCGGACTACTCACAACCGATACTGCTCAGTCGCGAATTTAAACAAAAGTATACATTTCATGTGGGATTCAAATACCTGTTGGGACACAGTGCGGGATACGAAGATTGTGGAACTCAGAGCATTACCCCACGTGTTTTAACTGCTGAAGAACCTACACATTAACGCACTCTCCGATAAGCGATATTTTTTGGGGAGGAGGGGGGTATTCACTATCGCAATGTCACCATCATACGATACGCACATTTAAACCATTAGGTCAAGGGGCACAATCAATATATCGATTCCCGTGACTGTTCAAGCACAATGAGTCAAACGCTGCGACAAAGCTGCGGGCTTTTATAGAGAATTATGCCGATAATTTTGTAAGTAAAACTTACAAGTCCACAGTAGATAATTACCTGAATTCTAAACTGCCTCGAATGAAGATCCTCGATGGTTTCCTTGTACTTTTCAGAGAATTCATTGTAGAGGTACCGCCGTATCAAATTCGTTTTTCCAACTTTGGCTGAGCCAAGTACGACGAGCCGATACCGTTCTTCGCTCATCTGTACAATAATGGGTACGGTATACGGATACATAGTTTTATAAGCGGCGATGTGACGAGACGAATAAGCTCAGACAATGTAAACAATAGTAACCGAGATTAGTCAGATGAATGAATGATGAGGCGGACCGAATGCAAATCAAAGCCTACCCCCAGCCTCGTGAAGGCAATTGCTGAGATGTGGCAAAACCAAGGCACGCCAACAATGCACTCGTTTTACTGTTGCGTGTTACTTGTTATGGCAGTAAAAGTTCAGACCAGTGGCCCTAAATCGGAAACAATAAGCGAGGGCATCCCGCGAACGAGCCGTACACTAACAACTGCTCGAAATGTTACATATGGATTAGCTATTAGCTAGGACTCCATGAAGGCATGTGATAATAAAGGAATGCTGCCAGATAACTGAGGATATCCTAGGATAACTTAGGATTGCTAGTGGTTTTTTCAATTGGAAATATTTCTTTGAAGTTGGAAAGGGAGCACTGAATCCTCCGATTGTCAAAGGCCCACGCCGCTAAAAAGCTACAAAATAGCTCTTTTCCCGTGAACACTGCTGTACCGTACATCAGCTATTTGTATCAAACCATAGCTGTCGGAAGCTTCATCCTAATAATGGGGGATTTTGCTGCTAGAGACTTAGGACACTTTC
>MU868353.1:95426-116733 GCA_036418205.1 Ostertagia ostertagi
GATCTTATTGAACTATTTAGTAGATTCAATGTCATCTTTTGTTTCAGGTTTTTTATGGCTCTTGTTTTCTTTTGAATGACGGACAACTTGGCATGTCTAAATTCACATTTCATCAGAAAATAAAATAAATAAATTAAATAATAAATGAATTAATTCATCGCAACCACCGCCCATTCAGTTCTTTGGGGTCCCCGTACAGTTTCAAATCTGTCTTTACAATAACCAAGATGTGCTTGAAATTCCAAAAACTGCGCAACGAGGGCACGAGGGACGCGAGCAGTGCATGGCCTAGCCTCGCAAGATTCATTGTATCGAAGGCGTGGCGCATTCTAGATGTCGCTTTATCGCGAGATCGTTTCAAATGTTACAAACAGCCGCACTAACTCTCTTACGAGGAGAACGACAGCTAAGAGTTTCTTCGAAAAAAATGAGCTCTTGAATATTTTAAAATAGACACGAATGTGGAAAATATAAAGTATAATATAAAAATATAAAATAAAATATTGAAAAAACACAGCATATAAAGCGTTTCAGTGTGCCGAATGTCGAAATACTTTCCCCTTTTTATCTATATCTTATCTATATTGGCACCATCAATCATAAAAATCATTAGCGTTTTGAGCGATAAAGTTCAGATTTATGCTCATTGTCAGCGCAAAAAGTTTTTCACAGATACGGCATAACGGCATAATCACTAGCAAGAGCAGTACGTCGTTGTCTTTACTCTCATATGATTATTTATCTACGACTTATGGCAAATGGGCAACTTGAATGCAGAGCTGCAGCATTTGGCTCCATATCTTCGAAGGATTCGACAGACACTGCAAAAATCCCGGCTCTGCCTCCGACTGTTACTCCGCCTCTGAATAGCGGCGCTATCCTTTGACCCTTATAAGTTCGGCACTCCAGCCTCGCGAAAGAGAAGTAGTCAAAGGTGTTCACGTTGACGATGTCAGCTGCGATGGATATTGTTCACCGTCCGAGATCAGCAGCAAAAGGGTGTAGAATTCGTATGGGCGATCTTAGCATTTCTACTGGTTTCTAAATTACTGCGGCACTACTTAGCAGCTTAGCCTTCGTTTTTGACATGCTACACTTCAGCGTGCCCTCTGCCTTTAAATCGATGAAGTTTCCCCTGCCGTGACAAATTAGAGAATATCAGGCCGATGGGATAAGCTATAGATGTGCTTACAAACTCTAGAGGAGACCAATGATCTCCTCTAGATTCGTAAGCACATCTATAGCGATCAATGGTAAATGTATAGTATAGAAGGAAGGAGCATGCGGGATCAAAAAAACCCCGGTCGCCTCGCATTTCCGGTTAGGGTCGAGTGCTTTGGCATATACGTCAACCAGACACACCAGACAACACAGCTGCCACCCGTGAATGTATGCGCATGTATCAGGCTACTAATAAGCCGACAATCGTAAAATTACTACCTCAAAACTATGACGGCGAGGCTGTTTTGCGTGCGCACATAAAATGTTTCGGAATAAGAAGATTCCCACTCCAAAGAAGAAAAGGGTTATTTCAAGTGAGGGACTGCTTGTTTGCATAAAAAGGAAAAGGGCGGAAATATGCGAAAACTTCTCAATTTCACTGAGCGCGGAGCAGATCTGGGAAATAAACGCAATCAAATCAGTCCAGCAGGTTAAGTGGTTGTGGTCTTGAAACTAATACATTACTAAAGACAGCTCTGTGAAGCCTTTCGGCAGATATTTAGTATGCGGCTTACGAATACTTTCAGGATCTGCCTTCTGCTTTCAACCGGCTCCTGCCTAAAAACCGTGAACACTCCCAGTTTGATGAGATTACTGTGCTCTGGAATGAAAGAATTTGCAGGGCGATCCACAAGAGAGTGACAGAGACGAAATGAAACCACCGAAATTAGTGAAAATCAGAAACCATGCAGAGATAGAAAGTCTAAAAGCCGCTGTGCGACGAGCTAAGAGAATAGACGGGCAAGAGAGAGCCTTTTGAGAGAGGCTGTAGACACCCTGTCGTTTAGAACGTTTTGTCGCGAGTAGGAGAAGCTGTGGTCAGCAGCGGTCCGACATGCTCCTATCGCCCTTCTCGTGCGTTTTCGAGCCGAGAGTATATCGCATGTGTGTAGTTCTATAGGGACATGGAAGAGATCAAAGTCAGTGGGTACGATTGCTGAAAGGTGGGATCATTTTTGTGAAACCAACAGGCATCACTAGTTGGGACCGCCTCTAAGCGCCTTTCCACCAATGACGTCACCAAAGTGCAGTAAAGATGGCAACCTCAATTAACTCACGGAATAACTATTAGTAGTAGAAGTACTTAATGGACACTCTCGTAGAATATCCTCCACGAGCTCTCAACAAGCCCTGGGCACCTTTGAGTTGAGACTGTGAGGTGTTCTGTTGCGTATTTCGTTTATCCATTTCGGTTTCTATATCGAACCAGCTGCCTTGATTGTAGCCTTCCTGGAGCACAACGCAGTAGGTGAAATGTGCGGAAGGAGGGGGGGGGGGCGGCAAAAACAGGGCACCGTGCAAAAAAGTTGCTAACCGCATTGAGCTATCAATACAGGCTCAGCATCAAAACAATTAATATTGAAGTTTCCAATGGGAATTCCGTTGAATAAGCTGATGAGCTGCGAAAAAATTGTCAGCAATTTTCAGTATAGCTCTGCTATCTTTAGTTGGACACTTAAAAATAATTCTAGATAAATTAATACTGTAAAGAGGAGGAGGAGTTAGAGTTGTAAGCATAGACGCTAACAGAACACTATGAAATAATCCCAAAAAGCAACTAAAAATGTGATTGACTGGAAATGGCTGGACTCATGGTCCCCTGCGGAATAACAATCACATGAATTTCATATGAATGACTATTGAAATAAATCCTGCTCAAGTGTCAAACAACTCGGTGGTTGCAAAATGGCCACTCCGTCTTTCTACATGCAAAAAAAATCACATAAAAAATGAAGAATTTGAAGAGGTCACCGCCACCATTGCAAATCTTGAGAAGGTTTTTGAAGAATATTGAAAAGCGGACCATAAGGAACTGCTAAATTTCCGGCCTCGAAGGAAGCGTTTGTACTGGACGTCATCAAAAGATCGTCGTGTAAGCTCGCAGCGATTCTATAATGAATCGAATAATTACAAGATTTCAGTAAAAAGGTGTCGACAATAAGGCCGAAAGGTAGACCGTAGGTCTGGCATGTGGGACGTGAGAGGGGGGGGGGGTCGTATTTTGTGACTTTAGGGATGACAGCCTACTTATTGAGAAGGACGACGTGGAAAGAGGCAGAATTCCGAGAAGCTGAGATAATTTATCTGGTTCAGAGGAGTCTTGAATTTGGGTGATTTTTGCCGTCCTAACGTGGTTGTATGTATACTATACCCTCTGAAGGCGGGGTTGGATGCGCGTCAGGTTCAACGGCGCTCAACGACGTCATTACAACATCAACTATCAAAGGGGGGGGGGGGATGTGTGTGAGAATGGTGAAATACTCGAAATTTGAAATATAGAAAATAAATATAAAAAAACAGAAAACTCTGCTTAATGAGACTAACCCCCCCCCCTACCTGCAGCCGAATTCGGTAAGGTGTTGAGAAGAAGGGTTTAATTTTTCGGTAATTATATTCAGTAAAATCTACGTGTTCAAAGATATTTAAGCCTATTGCTGTGCTTTGTTCAATCTGTCCACAGCATTTAGCAGAAGAACCACGAAGCCCCTAAATCCTATGCGCCTTGTCCTTGAGATACGAAGAAGTATTCATCCTTCTAAGAACGTCACAAGCAATAAAAGTAAGGCAAATTTTTTGCTTTGCAGTTTCCTCATTGCAAAAAACAGCATCAATGTCACTCAATGCTGAAGAGCAGACATGAATTAAGTTTTTGCAAACGGAAATGTGTTCTCAAATGAGTCGTTGTTATACGATCTCAGCGATTGAATAAATTGAAGTAATGAAGCAGTGGAACGTGATATTATTCAAACAAATCATAGAGACAAGTTCCTATTGTACCACCTTTCATAGGTTCTGTACGAACAGATTACGGGGATTTCTAGGGGAAATGGAGCACATGCGTGAGAAAAATATAAAGCACAACTATGAACACATTTGGCTTAACAAGGTTGAGGCACCAAGGCTCAAGGATACACCATATGCCCCGCCCATCAAATGCCCCGCCCCCAAATCAATGCTAGTTAGCTTCGCTACTATTAGAGAGGAGAACTTCATTTCGTCTTCAGCACTTGTCTCGTATTTCATCACTATTTACATTTCCATTCACTCACGGCACAGCTACAAAGGGTGCGCCAAAATTACGGAGACAGCGATTTCGAGTCGCCTAGAATGAACACGCCACAATTCCAGGAAGCCAAAAATGCAGTAACGTTCACTGTTCAATAATGAATCGTAAACATCTGCCAAATCTCAGAAATTCCTTCGTTGGCACTTATACGGGCCTTGAGAAGCAGTGAGGAACCATCGGCGGTGGCACGCAAGGTAGTGCGTAGAATCCGTTCTACGTATTCTGAAGCAATTCTTCAAAATAATCCCCAAAAATGTAAAGTTCCATGCAAGTTTCAGCTTGCAGAATCAATTCTACAGTGTAAGCCATTTATATAGAATCTGAAATGCTGACCAACTCGTTAAAAGTGATGAATTCGACAAAATTGGCTCTGACCCAGTTCAGCACCACCCTTGCCCTATGGAAATCCCTTCCTTATGAAAGATCAAACAATGTTTTTTAAATCTTAAGATGGCAATTTGCTTGGGAATTCTCAAGTAATCTCCTTAATGTCCATCTCTCGTGACATTCGGCGGAACGAGTGCGCGAAGTGCCACCAAATTCTGTTGCGCACCATGCTGACATTGCTCGTGGCCGTCTCGGAAACACAGCCTTCCCATCCAGAATGAGTGCATTCGGTTCCTTACTCCTTGGAGCGTTTAGTGGATCCATGATTGGTACCCAGGTAAAAACCAAAACGCTGATAATTCTTGCGTGCCGGAAACTCTCAAAGTTGAAGTTCAGTGATCTAGAAATGGCGGCAGAATCACTCAGCCATCGTAACAATCATACATATTGGTGGTCAAACAAGATAATTATGAACAGGTCAACACAACTAAACCAAAATGAGCGCAGCAGTAAACAGCATCTTTGAATAGTGGTCCCAATAGTGCGCGGAAGTGCTGTCTCCGTAATTTTGGCGCACCCTGTAGCAGAGCGATTCGATCACGGACTTTGCTTTCAAAATGGCATTTGGGTAACATGTAGAGAAAAATCAGTGCCCACTGGTAATTATGAAAGGTCACAAGAGCAGTAATGAGTTCAATTGTATAAGGATGGACCACGTATAGAGAAATTTAGGATTAAACTCTACCTCAAGGATGATACGCATCCTAGTAAGGGTGTCATGATTTACAGGGTGCGCAAAAATTATGTACTTGCTCAAAGTTACAGCGGTTGTCCGCTTGATACTTATAAGCGATGAGTGAGCAATTGATGATCAGCCTTTTAGTTACCAGTGCTTCGAATCTCACTTCCCGCGCCCACGTTTTTCGTAGTGGTCGCTTCATTTCTCCCGAGCCATGACCACTCAGTTGAACGTGCTTGGTCCCAGTGCGAAAACAATAGCCAAAATACTACTAGTATGTGGTGTAAGTTGTGTGGAGTTCGTCACCAAATGATAAAATGACTAAGAAGCTAATACCGCTGAGAATGGTGGACACCTCCAGCTGCAACTTGAAAAAGGTTGAAGTGGCACAAGATATGGTGCGGCTCGATGTGACGAGGTCGCTGACAAACATAGCCATGAAGCTGGAAAACAGCTATCCCTTAAGTCTCATATTTCTAAGGGAAAACTATCACTTCGGAACAATAGCTGAAATGCCTCATGCCATGCTCCATCCATAAACGTGATCCGGTGCGAGAACCCAAAGTGTTTTCCGGGTGGTTACGTTGGCGCGCCACCGAAAGATGGTCTTCTTCAATGAAATGCCGTTCAGGGTGAACTCAACTTCCGATCGTCAAAATGATGGAGGACTTTGCCTAGGGACGGTGGAAGCTGACGATAGATGGAGAATTCGTGAATGTTACGGAAAGGCAACAAAATCATGGTTTGGTTTGCGATTAGCCATGAAGTCGTGTCCCCACTTGTTTTTATCAAAGAGGATACTCCAACTAAAGCAGAGGTTAACCTGGAAGGTGTGCTGACTAACATCTCACTTTCCTGGACAGAATCCCACAATGGATCCGCACCGCTCGTGTTTCAGCAGGGTGCAGCACTAGTTGGTAGATCGAAGGTGACATCGCAGCACGCGAGAACACCAGCCTGGTCTCACCAGCGCTCAATTACGTCAATCAAAGTACTTACTTCAACAGAGTGGAATATTTCGTGTTGAGCTTTCCAGAGAGCAAGGCCTGCTCGTAACAACACCACCCAGCCGCAGCCCAGATAACGAACCTGCTCTACGTTTAGGAAGAAATTTGTTTGGAGCACCTACGCGCCACAGTGGACCTCTCCTCACAACTAAAGGCTAAAGCTCTGTCCCGAGACACTTTGAGATGTGAAGCCGGGTTTAGTAATGGCATTTCATTCGTAAATTTCTATCAGAAAACGAACCCTCAACTTATTGTTTCACAGTTCTTACAAGTGCTAAGATTTGAGCAAGTAATTTTGGCGCACACTGTAGTTACCTCTCCCGGTCCTAGTTCAATATTCTCTTCTACCCCAATGAACCTTTACCTGTCCTTCCCCAGAGAAACAACTGACAGGGGAAGGGCGGGGATGGAGGTGAAGAATAATTACATTAGTAAGAAAAAAGTAAGTGCGAGGTAGGAACAAAAAATGAAATTTGAAATTTCCGAAAACTACTGAAATTTCCCCATTCCCTATCTTTCGTAGAAGTTTCTCAACAAACCTAATATCTCGTTTCAGAGATCCTTGCATCTCAACTTAGTTCTTACTCCATTCATAGCTACCGCACAACTAATTCCAGTGAAATATACCAGAGCCAAACACGGCTCCCCAGTACTACTGAGGATCCTTGGTGATGGCTCGCTAGCACCAGTATCAGCACCAGTGCTAAAAAAGCATGAAAATGACGGGGGCAGATGTTACTGACATGCCCTCAGCAACAAAGGACGGTTCAAGCACTCACTGTTTTTTCCAATAACTTTAACATGAGCATGCGTTTTTGCTTCGTGGCTGCGAGGGACAATCGAGTTTTTTAGACGCAGTAGCTGGGATTCGCATTCCGCGTTACAATTTGTGCTTTTGAAGCTTAAAACTAGAGTGAACATATAATGAAGGAAGACGATTTATATGCAGGAAGCATACAGAAGATTGGCTTTCAAAAAGCTACGACTAGCAAATGAAATAAGAAGAAAAACGTGGAATCTGAATAACAGCAAGAAAATCTTGTAACTCCTCGATGTATTTACCTCCCTTCAAAAAGCGAGAAAGTGTCGGGTGCAGACCAAACACCACAACTGACGACGGCCTCCAAGTAAATCTGGTTAGAAGTTGTTCATAGTGATAGCTGATTTCTGGTAAATGATAGTTGTAATTAGTGACAATCGATAGAATACAACTGCAACAGGCTAATCATTTCATTGGCAGAAAACATTAACATTTTGTGAAGGCCGTCGTCACTTGTGGTGCATGGTCTGCACCCGACACTTTCTCGCTTTTTGAAGGGGAGGGTACATTTCAGCGTTTCTATCCTCTAGTATCAACTACCGGATCCTTGGGGGTGAAATTCTTGCTAGGCTTAGGCGAGGTTGAATAAGGATTTGAACTCTGGACCTCGTGCGTGACATACAGTGCCACTTGACGGCACGTCGTACGTCATCTCTCCTCAAACATTCATTCCTAAACATTAATCAGGCGGCGAATTACTTCTGTCACACTTAATGCCAAGCAATATATCATAAAAAGGAAGTTGAATATCAGCGATGAATGACCACTGGTGATGATACATTTGCCATAGATGGCGACGGCCACAGCGACAGTCCGCAGTACAATATCTTAGCAGGACAAAATGAAGCTACTACGCGAGAAAGATGAGATGAAACGAAATGCAGAGCTTATATCCATTTTTCGCCCCGACCTAATAAGGCTGAAGTCCTAAAGTCCAAGGGTTCACTATATGCCCCGCCCATCACCACGGACCCCGCCCCCGATCAGTGATATTTCGCTGCGCCGCTACCAGGGTTGGACTTACCTTTGCATCTTTTCGGGAATTTTTTACGACACCCCCTCTTCTAATCAAAAATTCCACGACCCCCATTTACCACCCTCGCCATTATGGTCGCTGTTTCTATAGTATTCAATTCCATGACCACTCGACATACCTAACTCCACTCCACCCACTTTCCCCTCCAAAACAGCCGTCGAGCGAGGGGGATGGGAGATGGATAGTAGGTTCCCGAAACCGTAAAAAGATTCTCCAATATTTTCGCTACATCTCCAATCCCTTAAATTTTTCCCTGCCCCTCCCTCCCAGGGGGTATGCACGCACATTGAAACCGCAAAATTTTCCCCACGCGCTTTACACAACACTCCAGCTTCAGTCAATTTCACACACGATTTCGCGCGACTGCAGCAAGTACCCCCTACAACCGCAACAAAGTAGACGTCCCTCGTTGACCCTGGCCGCTACTAGAGAAGGTGCTTAATTTTTGTCTTTGTCAAGATTTCTTCCCTTTCTTTCATTTACTACCGTTCTTCACCCTCTATCACTTGGCAAGCGGAATTGAACAAATCAGTCCGCTCCGCGCGCAACGCACTCTCACCTTGCAGCACGTGGCCTGTACATTGAGTAAATCAAGGCAAAACAATTCGACACCATTGCTCTCTTTAAGACTTGCTAAAGTTTTCCAAAAGTTTTCATGCAAAGAAAGCGCGTTCACATTTTCCGCACACATACGAGCTTTCAACCAAAAGCTTAATCAACAACGATTTTTTTTTGAAACTGAGTTTTCGGAACCAGGATCAAACTCGACAGACCTGCGAGAGACTCATCCTTACTGAATAAGTGTTCTTAAGGACAACTCTGAAATTACTCAAATCAAAAAATAGCCCTGTGTGCCCTTTTCCATAAGCTTTCCAAAGCATTTTTGAGCGTGCCGCAACCTTCTTTCAGATCGATTTTGTGCAAAACTGTGGACCTCAGAAAATTACTACCTAATTTCCGGTGTATAAGCCCGGCGCCGATTTCACGTAAAACCACCCCCGCTCGTGCAGTGTAACTTTGTCCACCGTGCAGTGTAACTTTGTACACCTTAGAAACCACCGTAAATTTGCCTATAGAGGTAAGTCAATGCCTGATCACAAAATGATTTCGTTTTCAGCGCTGCGCCATCTGGCGCCACTTGGCGCTACCTTGTCACGACCCTGTTTTCCAAAATCGGTGTAAACTTCCGTATAGGGGTTATTTGGGACCCTGATTACGAATATGACATTCATTATAGGCGCTGGCGCTGTTTGACGCCTATTTTCTGCTCGTCTGCGCTCTCCAACCGAGACATGTGCACTAAACAACGTTAACGCCAAAAACGAATGTCATATTCGTAATCAGGGTCCCAAATAACCCCTATACTGAAGTTTACACCGATTTTGGCGAAAACAAGGGTCGTGACAAGGTGGCGCCAACTGGCGCCAGATGCCGCCACCGCTAAAAACGAATGTCGTTTTCGTGATCAGCATATCGAATTACCCCTATGGGCATGTTACGGTTGACTCTAGATGTACTCAAGTACACTGCACCAGTGGAGGTGTTTTTACATGATACTAGCGGGGGCTTATACACCGGAAAATAGGGTACTAGGGTACCGCTTTTCGCAGAAACGGTCCTCCGAATATTCGCCTCCACAATAGGTTCTTTTTCAAAGATTTTCTTGCCTTATTCCAGTAGATTCTTTTCACCTTATTGCAACCTCTGTAGTTGAGTGTGTCCGAGATACATCGAAATGCCTTTGAAACAATCTTTCTGAAACAATCTTTCTGATGCTGATAAATTAACTGTGAACCGTTCTGCACTAGAAACTCCTGTCATGAGATGGGCCACGCCCGCATTCCAGTTTCAAATTCCGGAGGCATTCGGAAGAGTCTTCTTTCTTGCCTTGGCTCATACCTCCATAGGGAGTCCCCACGATTGTTACCGCTGCTCACTAAGTTTAAAATCCCATCCACTTCTTGCCCACGAAGTACACCCCTCAGCTTGAAGTGTACTCTGTGCGCTTGTACAAAAAGACGGACAAAATCTGTGCGGGTCATTGGTGCAGCACCATCGCTCAAAGTTCAAACTCCTTCCAAAAGGATGCGTGACTATTCAATCGTGGCAGTGGCTAGGTCGCCGCGCCAGCCGCCGCAGCCCGCGATGACGCGGCGAATTCGCAAAGAACTCAGCATCCAAACATTGGGGAATGTAAGATTAGATGAAGTTTTCAGTCATAAAACATGGAATAGGAATCACCTAACCCCTTGAAATGCAGTTTCTTCGCCCCTTGCCATTATTACAAACTTATCCTATCATGCTTATGTCAGCGCCTTCCTCACCGTCCCTCTGTGTCTTGGAACGTGATGTTCTTTCTGGTTGAACCAGATTATCACTCCCTGATAGAAATTCAGGCAGCTGATTAATAAAGAAGTCAAATTAAAAAAGGACAACCTTTACATGGTACAACCTTTGCACTGTGAGGCTTAAATCATTGCGGAGATCTTAAGATGACGCTTGCTGGCTGATGTCCAGCACTCTGGTCTTATCAGTCACCTAGCCAACTTATGGACATGGATGGATAAGAAAAGGTCCACACAGAAATCGCCGCAGCAACTGCCGCACGCGACGATTCTCGCCGCGTGAGCGGCGTGACCTCATTAGCCGACGATTGAATTGACCGTCGTCTCCCCTTCCAAAAATCACACTCCTGGAATCACACTGCTGGATGTCACTGCCCCCGTAACAAAAACGTATCACAGCATCATCAACCACCGACAGCACCTTCAAAATATAACATAAAACACATTACACAGTGTATGCCTTTCAAGCTAGGATCGAGCTACTCATCTGGGTAGAAAATGGGCCACTTTTAGGATTGAAGCTCGTGAGAAAAGCGCTGGGCTCTTGCTCCACTGCTCTTGGCTATTGCTCGCAATGCAGCAGTCCACGCGAACTGAGTGCCTAACGCGTCTATCGTTTAAATGTTGCCTCGCCTCTCCCTACTCTCCTCTCAGCTACCAGTGCCTCCTCGTCGTAGCACATTCCAAATTAGGAAGGAAATTGGTCCTTGAATCTAGCGTTTTCGGCAGCTTTCCGTCCGCTTTTGTTCACTTGTGCTCCACTTCACTTCCTTGCGGCTATTTTGCGAAACAACCCAATTTTTAGTCATGAAAAGCCCCTCAAAAATTTGTAAGAACGCATCCACGCGTAATCAATCGTAATCAAATAGAATCAGCAAAAAAAAATGGCTAAATATGTGGAGGAAATACACGGAACGGATTATACACACACGCAACACCCCATGAAGAAATGGTGGCATATCAAATTTGTCAGGAGTCTCATCTTGTGTGCGAACCCTTGTACAAATTACTGCCATTTATTATCCCTAAGCTTCTCATTAGTAGAACAACCAAGCAATTATGAAAAGGTGATACAGATAGACATAAATCTCTGCTACCGGGTTCCTGTTACTTAATAACCAAATGGTATAGCAGTAATTGATGGCAGAAGCAAAAAGGATGAATAGCTTGTCATTAGACGTGCATTCGCAATCAGAGAAGCGTTAGAATTCCAGGGACCATTCTTTTCGGGCATGCAGAGTGATCTGGTTTTCTTTACTTAGACAAGGTTTGATCCCACAGTTCGTGTAAACGCGACACAACCTTCAACCTCCATGCCATACCTGCTCATACAGCTTTCTGGGACCAGCAATTTTTGCCGGATAAACAACTACTAAGTTGGAGAAAGATGGAGAATCAATCAGCAATTTAAGAAATAACATGCAAAGCACGATCAACCGACACATTGCGTCGATATCGAGAACTTTACAAACCTCACCCCTCACCTAGCCCTGAGTCTGACTCAGCGCTGATTAGTTGCTGATCTTCTTCCTAGACACTCTTCACACCTTTGCAACGCGAATGTCTGACGAAGGGTGGGAGGAAAGAGTATAAATGTGTATGCAGAAACGGCGAAATTCTAAATGTCAAGTTGTGTATTCCTTTTTTTTAATTTCACAAAAAATTTTCCAACTCGAAAAGTTTTTCCCATCACTTCCAGGTGTACAATATCTTCCCGCCAAACATTACCTTCTCCCGTCCCCCTCCTCTCTTCCTTGTTGTATCTGACACAACGGATGGCAGGCCCCGACTGGCTTTGGGCTTCTCATCAGCTCCTGTGTTATTATACAATATAATATTTATTAAAATTGTCACTAGGACATCGCTCATTCAGAAATGTACTACTTTTTTTTCAAATGCACAGACAAGGCGAAAGTCGGGTGAACGATTCCTTCTGTCTGTAGAATAGACTTTTGGAGGAAAATCACAGATGTGGCACTCTCATGCAATGAAAGGGCTTTGCGAAGGTGCTATAGGCCGTAATAAGCGCTTCAACAGCTTCATTTTTCCTTGGCAGCCGACTGTTGTTTGGGATGCTCTCAATATATAGCGCTACCTTGCCTCATGCCCTCCTCCTCGCACTCAGCCTCTCACTCCAAGCCCTTAAGTAGTGCGTTTTCGACGAATTCTCTTGCATGTTTTCTTTACTGCTGCCCATTTCGCACCAACTTTCATATTCGCGCGAAGGTTGGCCACAGCATTTGACCCTGGAGCATGCCTCTGAAGAAGTGGTTTGAAAATATTGCATTATATATCAAAATCTCACACTTATTGATAGTACTGCCTATCTACTGGTAGAACAACAAATGCCAAATAAGAAAATAGCACTACGAAGTGTGATATGAGAAAATAGCTTTTCCATGCGAAAAGGCCAAAAAATAAACAGCGACAGCATTCTGAAGGAAGGAGTGAGGAGGGGAAGGAAATCCAGCATATTTTAGCAAAAGAAAACACAAAATTGTAAAATTCGGCAAACAAAAATCGAAAAGGAGGTGCGTGCTGGTCTATGAGAAGCGGCAGAACTTCCTTTTACATGAAAAGCCTTTTAGGATAAAGATTTTCCTGCCAGTATCACACTTCCCTAATGAAGAGCGCTTTCTCTCTAAAGTGCAGCGAGTAACACTTTGACGATCTTCGAGTGGTACTATGAGGTGGCCTTGGACTTCATTTCACGTTTTCACGCCCTTTTAGGACTTCGCACTTAAATTTACGTAGAAATACTCGTTCAGCGGCAGCCAAACTACTACAAAGTAGTAAGACCATTAAAGGGAGTGATCGAAGCATGGAACATATCAGCAATAGCGAGAAAAATACGAGTAAATGTACTTAAATTTATTGCAATACACGATCTCTCTACAAAAGACAACTTAAGCAGTGCAGGTCTGTCCTATCGTTGCTACTTTTCGAAAAAAATTTTACGACCCCCCTCCCCAACGTGGATTTGATACGACCCCCTTTTCCATACCTCCACCATCTCCATCTTCCATTCAAAACCCCGCCCACTTTTTCCTCCAAAAATGCCGTCGAGCGGGGGGTATATAGTCACTCTGAAACGGTAAATATCTCCGAAATTTTTTTTTACCTATATAACTTTTTTTTACCTATATCCTTTGCTCGAGGTATATACGCCCAGCCTACTACCCACGAAATCTTAGTTTCTCCTCAATCCCACACGTGATTTCGAGCGACTAAAGTGGGTACGACCCCCCCTCCTACAAACTCAACCAGGTACGACCCCCCCGTTGTTACTCGTAACAACGTAGGGTTGACCCTGAAGCAGTAAGTTTCCACTCATTATCAACATGTTGGCGAGTTGGCGACCATCGCGCGTTTTGGGTTTTTGTACCGCGTGGGACCAGAGTGGTTTTGCGAGCGCTGCCGACGCACACCAAATTCATGAATTTTGAGCTGTAAATACGCAATACTTGTAAGCGTTGAATTGTTTCCAAAAGTATTCTATCTGTCTGAGCCGCGAGGAATTAAATTCTGGAATGCTTCTGAACAGAAATTTTAAAGGAATCTTGCGCGGAAAATTCTTGCACTCTTTCCTAACATGAATATGTCAGTTGTGATCACTGGAAATAGCACACAAAGTTTCACGCATGAAGATTCGGTTTCTGAAGAGAAACAAACGTACAAAAACTACACGTTATGGACCATCGAAGGACCAGGAGGCAGAGCCAGGCGAGGCATGGAAAGAAGACGGCGTTTGGCCGGCTACGTACCAGGCGACGCAATGAGAGAATCGGGTTAAAGCGCGCGATTTCGGAGAGTGGAGACAATCGATCGATGGAATAGGATGGAGTAGAAGTGTAAGATGTGAATGCAACGAAGCAGAAGGCCAGAAAGAGCTTCTAGTGAATGCACTCCAAGAACCAAGTTTGAGCATCCCCGTCGCCAGCATTCGTGAAAGACGTCCGTGGGCAATTCGAACGCGTAGCAGCCTTTTCGAGTTTTCGAATTTCTAATCAAAACGAAAGCAATACTTCAGTTCTTTTCACTATTATCGTGGATAATGAGTCTCAAGCCAGTGATTTATGGCTGAAATAGAATCATGATTTTTCCGCGCAAGATTCCTTTAAGGTGTTAAGGCTGAAATGGCAAATTTTACTTACTTTCCCTTTAGTGGTTCCAAAATTAATTTGGACGTGGTTGTTTCAGTAAAAACACATATCTTCCCATACGAATAGGTTTGTATTCGCTTCTTATTCCTTTTTATCACATGTTCGCGTTAATGAGAAAGAAATGAGGAATGAATTGAACGGATATTTTCGTCAGGTCCGGAAAACCTCTGCCAAACTAAAGAATATTTGGTCATTCTGTAAGCCACGTGGTTCTTGGTTATGTTGATGTATGACCTATAAATGAACACAAAAAACCTGGGAAGAAATCGAGCATGTGCGCAAAAAATAAATGTAACTGGTGTGGCATACATAGTTGCCACAATGTCCATGGAGGTGCAAAAATGGCGGCATACATAGTTGCCGCGCTGTCGTCAAAGTGTTAACTAGTACGAGAAGTATTTCTTGTATGAGAAGCATACAATCTAGCCCAGCACAGACGAGGGTGAGCTGCGTCAGGAGAAAATCGGTCGAGGATCCGTCAACGGCTCGACGGGATTCTCGCCTGTCCGGTCACTGTTTATCGCGCCGATATTCACTCTCGTTACGCGCGAACCGTCTTTGCCCTCCGCGCGTACATTCACTCTCGACATTATTTCCACACACACACACACAGTACAGAGCCGTGTTGGACTTATTTCCCTCTCTACGTATTGGCGCTCAGGAAGATCGTCCTGGCTGGGGTGTATTTCGAACACGGAATCTGAAAGTTCAGTTGAAAAGCAGGAAATCTCGCGGAAAGATTTCTTGGAAATTTCAAAGAATTCCCATGAAAATTGTGAAACTTTGAGAAGATTGAGCAGACCGGAATTTCTACCTTATTGTTCGAGTTTCACAACTACAATCTCATCCTCGATTTGGTATTCTACAACAAAGAAATAGCCGGGTTTTTTTTCAGTATCACTTCCATGTTTCACCAGGGATAACCTTCGTGTCCACACTTGGACAAAAGCATCTTTTTTCTGGACTTTATAGTAGTTTTTTCTGGCTTCTCTCCGGGCTATAATTACGAGGTTAGCTAGGAAAAAGATCAGCTCACTCGCGTTTTCCAGAAAAAGCAGTGCTAAGTGAAAAATTCATAGCTCGGTTGAGAAAAAGCCTACAAAGCAGAAAGAGGTAGGGAGGCAATGTCTACGATGTCTCCAAAATGCCCACACACGCTCCGCCCATTGTGAGCGGCTGCTCGCCCACAATCGGCGGAGAGCGTCCTAGAGCAGTGTTTCTCCACAATTCCTGAAAAATAAAGAAGAAAGGTGGAATGGTATTGGTGGGCGGGATATGCACCGAAATAGGCGGAGCTTTCCACGAGCTCCATAAGTTGGTTCAGACGTAGTCCAGAGACCGGTAAAGAACAGCTAATGATGATGAAGGAGGGAAGGTCGAAAGCCATTTGTCGATGAGGATATGCAGCGCGGTGGGCGGAGCGAAAATCCAAAGTCGCAATATCGTCCAAAGCATAGTATGGAGACTGGAAGGAAAGCGGGTAGGATCCAACTTTGAAGTACAGCTCGAATATCGGGCTGAACCCGTGAGTTTTCGCCGGACCGTTCCTTATTGCCTTAGAACTGTGTTGTGCGCCCAAGGTCGTGCGGCGCCGATTGGTAATCTAATAGTCATTTCTCCGGGTGACTTACAATTATAACAGTGCAAAAACCAAGAAACAAATATTCAAGAGACTAAAAGAAAACGTGCTCCCGCCAATGTTGGCGCTGTTATTCATTTTTTCACCCAATTTCTTTGAATATGGAATAAGACCAGAATCTGAAATCCCAGCCTATAATGTCTACTACCAAACTTTGCATTTCCGTCTTCTTTAGCACATTTTAAGATCCTCAGTTCTTCCTGACTATCCCTCAAAAGACCATCTTAATCCACAGCCGCCGCGGAAACAACAAAAATACGTAAATGGTTATTCCACTAGTGCTATGAAGTACGATAAAAGTCATTAGACGGTAAAGGAAGAGCAACAGACAGAGCGAGAGTGGACCAAACGCTAGTGCGCTTCGATCGAGATGTTGTTTGCAGATAGACGGGATAAGCTGCACTAATGAGAATACAAAACGGCATAACGAGCCCAATCTTTTTTCTTTTCCGGAGCGAGTAATGAGGCTCAAGGTAGCAGGATCAGGTATCAATGATCATCGGACGGGTAAATTCATTATTCCTCCACGACAATGATCATTGAACGGATGCTTAACCATCTTCAAGTGCAGTGTAATGACCAGAGTTGATCGGAAACGAATTTCATGAAATGTAAACCTCAGAATGTGAACCAAGACAAACCGACTTGTGAAGAAAAAATACTTACAGGAGTATGTGCGTGAAATTCCGCTAAAATCCGCAAACGCACTGATTTTCACTTCGATAGCGGCCACCTGAAGGAAAAAAAGGATATTTTTCTCTTTTTTCCTCCAGATTGTGACCACTAAATTCTGAAGATAACCAGAAAACAAGCTAACAGCCTTGCACTGCTTGATCTCAGTTCATGTTTCCTATTGAGACTTCCGGAAGTCGGAAATTGCTATCCAAGTTAGGCATTAAAGGCAAGGTCCGAACTCAGCCTCACTCGAATAGTCGCTCCCCTGGATAGAGGTGTGTGGTCCGCCACTGCAGAGGTCGCGCCACCTTCGCACATCGAAACGCGTCACTAAGACGCTAGGCGCTAAGGACTTTGATCAAATCCCACCAAACCAGGTCCGCCCACCGTTCGATATCTTGTCTGCGTCGCAATGTTGATCTGCTATGCTCTCTCTACTCGGACTTCTCTACGCTCTCCGCGCTCACATTATCTCTCATCTCCCTGCCTGCCTTTTGAACTTCTCCGCAGCGTGGAGCAAAAGGCTCGTATTTCTTCTCTTTTCTACGATTTTCCCTTTGCTACACCTGCAGTCCCCTTCCATCCCCACTTTCATGTTTGGGTGGAATAACCACATTGATTCAATCCTGATCCCTGCTTCTGATGAAGCATGAATAATAAAGAGTGAGGAGGAAGGAAATGGTAATAGGATTGCGACAACTTGATAGAACTCTAGACTCGACAGCAAACTAAGCAATCTGGCTCGTAGGTATCCTATTTTCTCATAGTTAACTGTGATACTTTTGCCTATATGTACCTACAGTGTTTTAGCCAAGGATGCTATTCTGGAGGAGACTATCATATTGAAACTCATCAACTAGTGATAAAAAAGAATAGTAATATCAGATGATATAAGACGATTTTCGCTCACTTCTTTCCCTCGTCTGCGTCTCTTGCCTAAATAGTGACCACCGGCCGCCTCAATGCAAGCATTCGTCGCAGCAAGAAATGGCTCACCGTTGCCTTGGTCAATGGCCACTATTCACGAAAGAGAGCAGATGAGAGCAGATAAAAGCAGAGGAACAGCTAGCACCAAATGCTGCGAAACTCTTGAATCAGCGCCGTGTACATTTTGCACTTCATGATTGTCGTGGACAGTGAATGAAAAGAGGAAAAACAGTAAAATGGATAAGAGTACTCAGAACTACTCCTAATGCATTTAGGTATTCGAACGTAACGAGAGCGCCATCGATTTCTTACACAATGCCGCGCGCGCAGCGCCTTTACTCAACGTGGGCGTGCTGACCAACATCGCGAAACTTCAATGTTCCTTAGTCGCGTCGGGAAGTCGTAGGGGATGTGACGACGAAAAGGCTACTGAAAATAGTCCTTTCCTCAGCTCTAGAAAAACATTTCAGTAGAAGATTGATTACGCCGTCTAATGCCCTTTGCCATCTACGTAGGCTATCTGATAATTAGGCGAATTGAAATGAAGAGGAAAAACTTCTCCATAGTGCCGAGCCGTTTTGTTGTACACATACTATGTGAAAAAATAGTGCTCATTTCCGTGAAGTCAACCATTATCCCGAGTGGATGTCATATTAATAAACCACCAGAGTGCATCGTCCTCTGACCATGAATGCCTTTCAACTTCCTGTGGAATCGTGAATGAAGGCCTGGGTAACTCGATAGGGACAATAATCACCTGTACCACCTGTATCACCTGTCGTTGCGTTGGTCCTCTGCCGCGTGCTAGAGTGGTCTCCTCGCTCGAGGGACACGAAGTCGTTCATTCCTTTCGTTCAGAGCTTTCGTGAAGAAGTCTGACCATCGGGCCGGCGGTCGTCCAGGTGTTCGTTTGACGTCCCGAGGGATCCAGTCGGTAACCGCTCTGGTCCAACGGTCATCGCAAAATCGCTTCATTTTGCGATGAGGGACAATGATAGTAGTTGGAAAAGCAGAGACTAAAACTGCTGCGTGAGCTTTCAAAGCAAGCTGTGAGCGGTCATAGTTGGCAGGAAATGCAGCTAAAAAGCAAATTGTGGCGCCAGATGGCTTCTGTACCAAAAATGAAATTCGCGATCAGACCATCTTTAGATAAGCTTATCTCGTGTACTGACGCTGCGTTTCCTCGCAATTTTGAAATCCCTTCCTTGCTTGGAAACTCATGTAGCAGTTTTGGTCCCCATATTCGCAGAAAGTAATTTTGAATGTATCGATCTGGTCTCCATCCGAAGCTCCACTGGATCTTAAAAGCCTTTCTTGGTGAGATATATGGCAGTGGGAAGCCCCTCCCCTAAATCAGGCCGGGAAAAGTCCAACGCGACGACGAGAGTAATGCCGAGAGTGAACGTACGCACGGAGACACAGACGGCTCGCGGGTGGCGAGAGTGAATGCCGGCGCGGAGAGCGGTGAACATCGGTCCAACGTCGCTCCAATATCGGTCCAACGTAACGGTTGACCCTGTATCCAGGGCATTGAATGTTGGTCCGCATGCAAAATCATGACTCAGGTTCACTACTGAAATGAGGGCGTTTGGACTGGTTTGCTACTGAACGTACAGGAATACGATCAAAAACGTGGGCAGGGTGGTACCCCACCGCTATAAACTGAAGGTGAATGCGGCGCCTGCGATGGTAAGAGCACGTACTGATTGTGAGAAACCGCAAAATCACTCGATGAAGAGAAGCATTGGACGTTGAATCCCAAGTCACTGACCTCGAGAGGGTTAGGGAGAGGTCTCAAAGAGGAACCTCACTCAAAGCAGTCGCAAGATGTGCTTTGAAGGAGGGCTACATGAAAATACGAAAGTCGACGAAGGGGAAATTCACCTCTTGTTCCCCGTTCGCTTTGAGCCTCTAGCTGTTTGGACCGTTAGCCTTGAAGAGGGCCGCACCGAGGAGGGTCGCATCTTTGCGGAAATCAACGGGCAAGGGTTCCACCCAGGAAGGTGCACGGTTTCTAGGCTTCATCGTAAAATCCACCTTTAACACATTGACACCCGCACAGATTTTTTTTAATGATTGATAATTTATTTTCGGCATTCTAATTAAATATATGACAGATCCAAGTAAAAGGAAGTTGCTGCGGAATGAGAAGTGGATATGGCGCAGAAGGGCAGTGGCCGCCAACACTGCAAGCTCAGTGGGTGCACGAATAAGAACTCCGGATACCAGCTTAGTAGGTCCGCCAACTTTGCCGATATCCAACTCCCAAGACCCGATGGTAGGGCAGATAATGGGAAATTCACAAAAATACACAACATAAAATGAAACAGAACATAGCATTCGGTGCAGTTCAGTGCATGTCACACATGTGAAATAGCTGCATTACCTGCGTGCATACCCGGCGATGCACAAATGTCACATTCGGGACATTTTGTGGAATTTCGCTACAGGACCCATATATCTCGCTGCCAGACCCATGTATTTAGCCGGAGCAATATACATATAGCATTTGACCTTTCTTTGTTCTGCCCGTTTTTTTTTGATTCTTGCTAGTTTTTTTTTGCTCGGCTTCCCTTCAGAAAATGTATGTAGTAATTGGTAGCCACTAGAGTTTATTGTTAACACATTGACGACAACGCGAGTTTTGGCTTTTTTGGCCACGTGGGACCGCGGCGATTTTGCGGGCGCGCCGCCTCAGGTCGTTCAAGCAGATTTTGAGTGATAAATACATAAATAATGATCAATACAAAACCAGATCAGTAAATTGTAATGAGCACAACCCAGGGGTACAGTAGTGGAATTTCGATCGAAAGACATGGAATAACAATGAAAAAGCGAAATTTTCAGAACTAGCTGCAATGGACCTCAAAAGCAATTTTACGTTGATTATTTCAATCAAAACACACATATTGTCATCCCTAAGGTTCCTTATCTACTTCTACTACTATTTAAATCTTCACATTAATAAAAAGAAACGAAAAATTTATTGAAATGAAGATTTCGTATGGTTCAGAAATCCTCCTCTAAATTAAAGCATACGTGACCATTCTAAGGGCCACTATGTTTGTAGCTACGTCAAGGTCTCTTCCATGGAATGAATACAAGAAACTTCTAAAAGAATCAGGCGTGCGCGAAAAAATGAGTGTAATGGGTGCGGGGGATATACAGGGGTGGCCAAAAAAAGAGACACTTTGCCCATGGCGCACATCATCGAACTTTTCGTCGCACAGGGTGCCGATGTTAATGAAAGTTTTACGGCGGAATATTCCTTAGGTGTTCCTCCGTAAACAGAAGCAGGCCCTCCTTCACTGCCCCCTCCGTCTTCGGAATACAACGTCATC
>MU868353.1:116833-127023 GCA_036418205.1 Ostertagia ostertagi
TTGCTAGTTTTTTTTTCTCTCGGCTTCCCTTCAGAAAATGTATGTAGTAATTGGTAGCCACTAGAGTTTATTGTTAAAACATTGACGACAACACAAGCTTTTGGCTTTTTTGGCCACGTGGGACCGGGGCGATTTTGTGCGGGCGCGGCCGCCTCAGGTCGTTCAAGCAGATTTTGAGTGATAAATACATAAATAATGATCAATACAAAACCAGATCAGTAAATTGTAATGAGCACAACCTAACCAGGGGTACAGTAGTGGAATTTCGATCGAAAGACATGGAATAACAATGAAAAAGCGAAATTGGTCAGAACTAGCTGCAATGGACCTCAAAAGCAATTTTACGTTGATTATTCCAATCAAAACACACACATATTGTCATCCCTGAAGGTTCCTTATCTACTTTCTACTACTATTTAAATCTTCATATTAAAAAAAGTAAACGAAAAATTTATTGAAATGAAGATTTCGTATGGTTCAGAAATCCTCCTCTAAATTAAAGTATACGTGACCATTCTAAGGGCCACTATGTTTGTAGCTACGTCAAGGTCTCTTCCATGGAATGAATACAAGAAACTTCTAAAAGAATCAGGCGTGCGCGAAAAAAATGAGTGTAATGGGTGCGGGGGATATATATCCCGCACGGTCCGACATGGCCTGCAATGCGCGGGATATATATCCCCCGCGTTGTCGTCAATGTGTTAAACACTTTTTGAGGATTCAAAATGGGCACAGGTTGTGCAAGTTGGAGCTCCAAAAGTTTATTGAATTTGAAGATGGAGAGCAGCCATGTGTTTAGTGGATTCAAGGCACTAGTGGAACATCTATAATCACAGAAGTAATAAGAAAGTGTTGAAGGAGAGCTTAAAATCCTGCACTGCACAAAAGCCAGATGTGGGAATTTCGACGTGCATACCCGGGGATGCACGAGGACTGCAATGTATTAAACGGGACGAAGAAGCAACGTCTAGCAACCTTGGCGGACCCTGCGATGGCGTGGGATCATGGCGAGAAGAAGATGACCAGTAGTCCCACGGTAAGGCCTTGGCCTGAATTTCGTGAGCCGGCGCTGAAGGAGATCGCTGTTGGCTAACTACGGTACTGCGCCCCACATCTACCGCATACCGGCTGTCATGTAGGAAACTGACCAACTCGAAGCCGACAAAACGTAGAAATAGGAAAAAATAGCCTATAAAACGACTCGTTACACCATTGTGGGACAACATCATTACCATTTAAATGACTATGAGTGAACCAATTCGTCATAAGTAATAAGGTGCTTCCTATGTGAAATTTGCTAGGAATTCAAAAAATTGCATTGCATCGAGTTACTCTAGGAATTGAGTTATAACGACAGAGCCTCTGATGGCTTCTTGAATGATAACTGCCATTTTTGGCTATACTTTTCATGGACAAAATTGCGATGATGATGACTATTCTTCAGCAAAATAAGTGACCCCCAGTAAGGTGTTTATTTTGCAAAATTGTTCGTTTTCATAGTTTTGTGACATTTTTTATGAAACAATTTTTAAAGGGCAAGGATCTCTCACAATGAGCTTGCAAATATGACCACATGAAATCCAAGCTAGAAGCAGTACCAACAACGATTTTACAGCAATCTCGAAAGAAAGTAGCATCATGAAGACAAGCTACCTTTAAACATTAGTTTACTTTTTACGAAGGCTCTGAACTACAATGGAAACAGTGCAGTGAGGGTAACGAAATAGATTCTGTCAAATCTGGAGACACACCTGACCCTCAAAAGTTCCGCCACTAATTAACCCTTTGACGACCGCCGTTATGAATGCGTCACTTCACTTCTTTCTAAATTTTTTCATCAATAATCATTAACTCTCCAACAATTTCACTATTAGTAATTAGCGCATTATTCCGCGAATTCGATAATGTATTTGTGTAGTTTTGAAACATAAAAAATGCCAAAATAAACCCCTAAAAACGTGTCGCCACCGAGCGAAAGTGTGGCCCACCGGCGGGCCACACGGTCGTCAAAGGGTTAATCACAGAAATATTGTAGCTGCGCACGCTCGCCCGGGACACCTACCATTCGTCGGCAATACAGCACAAACTTTAGAGCATAGTCTAAGATTAAGGAAAATTTCCAAGTACAACCCACTGCCCTTCCTTTTTTAGTTCATATGTTTAAGAACTTAGTATCACGTGACACCAGGGTCAACCGTCCCTTAGACAAAGTCCAACGAGGGGGGTCGTATCCGGCCGGCGGCGAAAAGGAGGGGTCGTATTCCCAAGGTCGGAGGCAGTCTCAATCCTACACCAAAGAGGGGTCCTAGTGTGACGTTTCACGCCCTGTGAGGGCTAAGAAAAAAATTGCCGTTTCACTGCTGATATATGCCCTCGCTCGTGGCTTATTTGGAGAGGAAATATGGGTGGCAGGAAGTTGAGCTGGCGTCAATACGTGCGTCTCTAAAGAATTCAAAGTCGAGTATAGTAACAGGCCTTCTGCAGTGGGTTTGGAGGGGGGTGACGTTGATCGGCTGGTACTCCCCTCAGTCTCATGGGGAGGGCGGGGGCGGTGTGGAAATTTCCAAAAGAGAACCACGCAGTCGTAGGCGGATTACCCCTGAGGCCGGGGTCGTCCGCAGGCCTAGCGTTAAGGGCGGGGGGGGTCGTGAAAAATTTTGAAATTTGTCCAACTTGACGGTCGACCCTGCGTGACACAGCTCCATCGCCCCAATACACCAAGAAGTCGTTCGTCGGGTGGGTGCAAGGTGATTGTTAAAATTGCGAAATTTCACTTCCTTCTCACACTTCACAACTCACCTTTCAGTGTATTCACCAAGTCAACACCCAACTTGAGACTTTCCCTCCTCCCTTCCCCCCCCCCCACCCACCACCTCCCATAAAATCTTCACCATCACCGAAGCCTTCGAAACTACAGTGCCAACCTTATCAAAAACGTGGCACTCTTCGTAAACAAAAAATACGGCCCCCTCGTCGCAAATTCCGCGACACATGCCGACTGTTGTCCACATTGTTCATTCCGTTAGAAGTTCTAGTACTTCCATTCCTATTGCAATGTTGTGGTCTAGGTGCTAGAGTGGTCCAGTGTCCCTCGAGCGAGGAGGATCCACTGGACCAACTCTAGCACGCGACAGGGACGAATGGAGACGTTGCTGGCGCCCGCTCGAGCAATTCGATGATCAACGGGACGACAGGTGATACAGGTGGGCAGTGTTGTACCCGATAGTCAATAAAGCACTACCGACCTGAGAAGCATCAGACGGGCACCCCAGAATTCTTCATGCACTACATGCACATTTACAGCATATCAAAACTTCACCATCCAAAATTGAACGTGCCGGGGGCTCAAATAAACGGTACATTGCACCGGGTGTGCGCTGACTGAACTCAGGCGTCTGTGCTGTGCGTTTATGGACTAGCCAAAATAACCTCCCTTCAAAAAGCGAGAAAGTGTCGGGTGCAGACCAAACACCACAACTGACGACGGCCTCCAAGTAAATCTGGTTAGAAGTTGTTCATAGTGATAGCTGATTTCTGGTAAATGATAGTTGTAATTAGTGACAATCGATAGAATACAACTGCAACAGGCTAATCATTTCATTGGCAGAAAACATTAACATTTTGTGAAGGCCGTCGTCACTTGTGGTGCATGGTCTGCACCCGACACTTTCTCGCTTTTTGAAGGGGGGGGGGGTAGCTGGAATACTTGACATGGGGGGACTGTAACTCTCAAAAAAGGTAGGGGCAAAACAAATGAAGTTTTTGTGGTTGTTTACTGTGCGATAAATGGTTTACGCCAGAAATTAATGTAAGAACAGTTGCATATCAAGCAAATAAGAAGAAAGATGAAAGGAGTTCATCGTTCATTCATCATTCGATTCATTGAACCGAGGTCGAGATATCAGAAAACCATCCTAAAATTTTGCATTTCTGAAACAAGCAACCAAATCGAAATTCCGGTATTACCAACTGATTCCTCACCGTGAATAGCCCCAGAATCGCTAACTGGGCAAGAGCAGGTTTTCTTCCGGCTTCTTTGAAAGTATTTCTCGGTTTTTGCAATATTTCATAAGGCCACACTGAGAAAACGAATATTATGCGATGAGAAACAACAAAATCTGACTATAAAATCAAATATTTGTGACAAACTCTACGAACTACAATTCCGAACTGCTTCGTAGTCGTTCTTTTGAATGAAAGGTCATATTTCTGCATTCCGTGGTGCACGGCTCGATTTGTACCCATTGCAAAGCAGTATGGAAAATCCTTTGCTCCATTCATAGAAATTCGAAGAGTTTCTATGACACCAGATATTCTACAAGTTTTACACCAACGAAAACTTACTATTCGAGAGGGTTCATGCCCGAAAGGTCAACAGCGATGCCATCTCCATCGCCAGGCAAGTGATGGAGAAGTATCGCGAAAAGCGCCGGCCTTACCTAGCCTTCCTCGACTGGAGAAGGCGTTCGACCGGCTACCGCGAGCAGTGCTATGGAGAGCGCTTAGGGAACGGAACGTGCCAGAACACCTGATCTCTCTGGTGAAGGACATGTACGATGGGGCTAAAGGCAGCTATACGCACCCCACACGGCCTAACAAAGGAGGTGGACATCACGGTTGGGGTGCACCAAGGGTCAGCTCTGAGCCCGTTCCTCTTCCTCCTAACACTAGATGTCATGGTGAAGGGGCTCATGGAAGGACCACTGAAGACCATCCTCTACGCTGACGACATCGCCCTGATAGCGGATAGAAGAGAGAACTACAGGGCCAAGGTGCAGAAATGGTAGAAAGTCAAGAACAGCAAGTTTCTGAGCTTCGAAGAGAGAACAGAGTCCGATCGTGGACGGCCATGGTGAGACCATCGAAAGAGTGGAGGACTTCCGCTACCTTGGGAGCGATCTGGCAGCCGACGGTAGTGTGGATCAGGCGGTGAAGGCTCGGGTCAACGCTGCATGGATGAAATGGAGGGAGTCCACTGGAATCCTCTGCGATCGAAGGTGCTCCAGAACGCTCAAAGGGAAGGTGTACCGGACAGTGGTAAGGCCTGCGATGCTATACGGCAGCGAGTGCTGGCCCCTGAACAAGAATCACGAAAGGCAGCTTCACTCCGCTGAGGATGAGGATGCTGAGGTGGGCCTGCGGCTGGACGCGGCTGGACAGGGTCAGAAACGAGGATGTCAGAGCGGTCATGCAGACTGCCCCTGTCCAGCTGAAGGTGCGAGGAACAGCGTCTGCGATGGTATGGGCATGTGCTAAGGAGGCCACAGGATCATCCGATAAGAACAGAGCGATGGACTTCGAAGTGCAAGGCAAGCGACCGCGAGGAGAGATAGGGACGCAAAATCAGGAAAGCCCTAACCATAAGTGAGGTCAGTAGAAGATGCTCTAGACAGAGCACAGTGGCGGTTACTGACGGAAGCAGTGAGGACTAACGCTAGGGAGAAGATTCAAGAGTAGAGAAGAACCGTGAGAGCTGTTCTAAATAATACTTCCTCTTGGAACCAGATTCGCTTGTAATTCAATGCTCTGGATATAAAATTAGGATTGCAGAACGATGAAAAGAAGCAGCACCTTGTCTGGAAAACAGCAGAGATGTTCTCAAGGCTTAATGGGCCACAAGTGAAGCTGGATTGAGGAAGCAGGATTTCAATCTCAAAAATGAACTTGAAAGGAAATTGGACAGTGTTGAGCCTGCGTCACAATCGCACCACACAGCTGTAAAATTTCTTCAATGTTGGTAATTTTCGTGTGAGATACGTAAGTTTAAAGGAGGAATTCACGATTAGAATGAAGGTCGAAGAAAGGGAAACTGACCTAGTTGAGGGACCCACGGACCTCCTGAGGGTGCGAACTGACGCGCAATTCGCATGGAAAAATTTGACCTCGGCGACCTATCATGCCTCAAAGCTGGCGGGTCCGGCGATCTCCGCCCACCGATCATCTGATCACTCGCCGTAGTTCAATACGTGGCGAGTGATTAGATAGCTGAGAGAGCGTAGTGTTGAAGAGGGCACAGCGATGAGAGTCGCATCAATGCTCAAATCAACGGGCAAGGAAGGGGTCCCATTTCTCGGGTTCTGGGCCGTTTCTCATGGTTCTTCCTTCTTTCGTGTACCACTCACCATCCCTAGGTTAATTTGAAATGGGTTGCTTTTTCATCGTGAATTCGTCCTTTAAACAGCCCCTGTGGAAAAAACAATTTTGCGAAACTTGCGAAGGTGGCCAAATCACTTCAGTGTGCGTAAGTTTGGTGGAGGAGATATTAAGGAATGGGTGATCTCTGTAATGGTGCTCTGCTCGGAATTTCTTGCCTGACCTTAATGGGGTCCAGCAAAACCTCTGCAAGGATATTTGATCCTTTTTTGAGCCAACGACGTCTGGACTACCTCATTCTTATAGAACAATGCTGATACCCATGTAATTTACTCGACGAAAACGTAGCAGCATCCTCAAAGCTAGAAGTTCTGAACAGGTTGATCTACGCTGATTAGACTTGGTCGCGCTTTGCTGGAAAACCTCTGGTGGCTCCTGACAAGACATCTTTGTCAGGGAGTCATGCAAATAACTGCCGGTTAGGAACTATACACAAAAGAGCAAAAACAAGCAACTCTTGCAGCGAAGGTGAATCCATGATTGCGTACTAGGATTCCCGAATTCAGCATGCCACGGAAGCCATTTGATGTTGCACTTCAAAAAGAAAAAGAAGCGTGGATTATTACTTTTTTACGTCTGCCACCTGTCACTGATCTCGACAATTTGTTTTTTTTTTTTGACCTTATGATTATAAGGTCCTTATGATGCAAAAATCTAAAATTTATTGTCAAAAGCTAGAAGAAAAGCCGTTCTTGCCACAACTGCGTGACGCGGGTAGGGTTTCATGGTGGAGAATCATTCGTCAGTGATACTAGAAAAAAAACCTTAACTGGCTGCCTGTTTTGTAAGTGCAAAATTTGAAGGTGAGCCTATAATTATATGCACGCGTTTTGGAAGAGTAGACTCGCGATGAACTATGTGGCTATTCAAAGCTATTCAAACTATTCAAAGCTCCAACAAATTGATAAAAAGCAGAAAGTTTATCGTAAGAATGCTGAGTCATGAGCAAAACTCTTCACCCACGACGAGAATCGCTCTCGCTCCACAGCTCTCGCTTTCCCGGTGGTTGTGCTACCGATTACAGCACCGTGACAGCACTTCACCTTAGGCCGATGTCAGACTTTGCGAATCGCGCGATTCGCTACTAGCGATTCGCGCGATTCGCTAGCGTCCGCGGTCGCGTTGCGGTACCAGCCAATTGAGTGATTCACTGGCCGCGACGCGACCGCAGACGCTAGCGAATCGCGCGATTCGCAAAGTCTGACATCGGCCTTAGCACAGTTTCCCATGGTATACGGGTAAGGAGCAGAAAAGTCACTTGCTCCACATTTGAAAAGGTACTAATCACAGTTTTCTAAATTCAAAGCGAATGCTCCTGACTGAAAATTGATGAACGCATTCCAACCCATCAGAAAAACTTCATATGTGGCCTTATGGACAAATACATCGTCTTAAGAAGCTCCTAGAGGAACATAGTGAGCGATTCATGCTCAACCAGGCCCACAAGGAATCGTAACCATTACAACGATGTTTGAGATGCTAGTCGAAAGGGATCTTGCTACTCAGAGCTACTCTAGGGAGCAATACATCAGTTAACCGATTGAAGAAAGGATGTAGCAGCTTCGAGCTGGACCAAGTATGTACAGCAGACCTCCTTGAGCTTGACGACGATGACAGATGACGTCATATTCTGAAGACGGTGAGGGCAGTGAAGGAGGGCCTGCTTCTGCTTATAGAGGGACATCTAAGGAATATTTTCCGTAAAACTTCATTAACGGGCCCTGTGCGACGAAAAGTTTGATCATGTATGCCATGGGCAGAATGACTCTTTTTGACCACTCCTGTATTTACCATAGTTTATCTGCCTGGAAACCGAGAGGTGCGGGTTCGACTACCTGCGAGACCGAAGAGTTTTGCTCATAACCCAGCATTCTTGTGAGAGGTTTTGCATGGCGATCTGTGGCCAAAAACCGCAGTCAAAAATCAATTACGAGCCTAAATTAATTAAAAAAAAGAGAAATAAATCAATTCCAGAAAACTTTTTCAGTTTTTGTATGGAAAACACGTTCTTTTCAATACTTGCAGTGTGACTCCAATTTGGAGAAATCATCATAGCGGCAAAAGTCATACCAACTAAAAATCAGGTAAATATGGAGTTGGAGGGGGATGCGGAGCCACTCTACCTCTAACAATTAAAATCAAGATAAAAGCTTCGATAACAAGTGTATTCTAATTGGCTTTTGGTAAGTGCCAGGTAACCTTACGTGGAGGGGTGAAGCAATCCTGGGTTAGGGGATATTCTTTTCTAAGGCTTAGGTGGAACGAAAGGGATGAAAAACGGACAAAGCTCCAGCGTGGATGCATCATTGACCACCAACGAAGAATTGGATAGAGCGTGAAGTATTTGAGATCCATCTGAAAATTACTTCAAATGAGCATGTTATTGAAGTTTATTTTCTTAGCTCAAGAAAGACACTTGTAACTAGGGACGCAGAGCCAATGGTGCGCTCCTGCCCTTCGAAGGAGTCCTTTCCGGTAAATCTTGCAGTCATTCCCAACACGCTACGTCAGTTGTGATCACAGGAAACAAAATATAGTAGCGCAAAGATTCAGTTTCTGAAGAGAAACAAACTACAAAAACACACTCTATGGACAATCGAAGGTAAGCGGCGGAGCCAAAGGCGGGGCATGGAAAGAAGTCCGCCTTGGGCGGCTACGTATCAGGCGACGCAATGAAAGAATCGGGTTAAAGCGCGCGATTTTGGAGAGAGTAGAGACAAATCGATCGATAGAATAGGATGCAGTAGAAGTGTGAGATGTGAATGCAATAAGTCAAAAGGCCAGAAAGAGTTTCTAGTGAAGGCACTCCAAGAACCAAGTGGAAGCATCCCGTCGCCAGCATTTGTGACAGATGTCCGGCGGTACTTTGAACGCGTAGCAGCCCTTTCGGTTTTTCGAATTTTTTACCAAAACAAATGCAATTTTTTTTTGTTCTTTTCATTCTTATCGTGAACGATGGGTCCCAAGCCAGTGAATTATGGGTGAGATAGAATCACGATTTTTCCGAGAGGGATTCCTCCAAGTCCATGATGACCAACCAATTATACCTTGGTTGGCTGAATTTTCGCACATTTCAGAACTTTTTCAAGTGGATGAAAAATAAATTTTTTTGATAGCACGTTACGAGAACACAGCTGCATGAGAATACTGCTCACATGGACTCAGAATAGACGTTCATTGTGTCCAATTACTCTCCGGATAGGAACGCGCAGATTAGATGGTAGCATTGCAATCATTGAACGGATTCCCATTATCCAATAAAAGCTTGTTTGCAGAGAGCAGAGTTTGGTGATGTGAGAACTTTGGACCAGAATTCGTCATTGAAACAGTTTCCAGTTCCTGTAGCGAAATCACATACCATAACCTCACGGACCTCCACAGTTTTCTTCTTCCAACCTCCTGAGCCTTATTCTCATTGAGTCGCACGCTGTTTCACAAGTCACCGCCATTCCCTCCCTTTCCGGTGCCATCCGCTTTCGACACGTTGACGTCAGTGGGATCCCCCTCCACGAGAGCTTTTCATTTCCTCCTTCAGGGATCCTATGTGAATGTTCATGGCCTACTTGCGGCAGCCCTTTCTTGCGTGGGGATTCATCAGGCCCAGAATGAACCACGGTCGAGGACTCCTGGATAAGGGTCGTATTTGGGATGTTGGGAGATTTGAGGAACGGCAGGCGAGGGTAGCATGAGAACAGCGGCGTAAAAAATAAAACTCGTTGTTTCAGTAATAATATAGACGCGTTCTACGCCAGTTTCAGAGGGGTTTGTATTCATGAAGGCGAACCACAAGGAAACGAGAGAAAATGGACATAACTCGAAATTTCCTTGACGTATGGTTCACTGTGATCGAGCTTTCTGAAGCATACAGAGTCCATCTCGGCCGTTACTTTCACATTTCCAAGGCAGGGTCAACCCTATGTTGCTACAAGTATTTTTTGATGAGTTTGTAGAGGGGGGGGTCGTACTTGCTTCGGTTGTAAGAAGTTGCATGTGAGCGGCGCGGGAGAAAATTTGCCGTTTCAGCGCGCGTATATATC
>MU868353.1:127212-174511 GCA_036418205.1 Ostertagia ostertagi
AAATATGTTAAATATTAAAATATAAAAAAAATTACGATAGCCTTCTACGTGGATGACATCAAAGGAATCTGCCGAACATGGAAAACGTATTGAGCTCAGTGAGTCCTCAGTGGATCGCGGATCATTACAACGTTTTCCAAAACACTGATTGGGAAAGGTATTCCATAACCACAGCTACTGTCACTATGAAACTATCCATCAATTGATCTGGTCTCGAAAATAAGTAACATTTTCAGGCTAGAGCAATTACGAAGCCTCCTCGAGCTCGACGACGGTGACGGATGATGCCATATTCTGAAGGCGGTGAGGGCAATGAGGACTTACAGCAAAACACAGCAGGGATATCTTGCTGTAAGGCTACCATCGATGAGGGCGCTCAGTGCGACAAAAGGTGCTGATGTGCGACAAGGGCGAAATGCCTTCTTTGCCCCCCCCCCTCCCCTCCTGTACATTGTCACCCCCTATCCTACCTGACTAGTCTTTATTGACCGCACACCCCCACATCTGCATATGTTTCCGATTAACTTCATAGAACCATTTCTAGAAAATGAGAAAGCATAGAATGATCGATAGTTGGCTCTGGTCGGACCTTAGACGAGTTCAGATCATGAATTGGGCTTTGGGGCAAATCAATAAGATTTTGCTTCATCGAGATTTCGAAAGATTTTTTCTTTTTTTTTGATTTGATTTTTTCGAGAGATTTTAGTGGTTTCCCATGTTGAAGAAGCAAACGTTCTCGCATTCAGGATTCAGTATGTAATGAAAGTGAGTGGAGCTAACGAATACATACCTCTAATGAAGAGTTCAAAAACCGCTTCAGCTGAAGGAATATCGTTGCCCTTCCATTAGATGAACTTTCATGAAGCCTCAAGCTTCGCTTTCTATCACGAAGTACTGCAACTGTGTGCATTTTAGGAAAGTTTCAAGGCCAATTTCACAATCACATAGGCATGGATACTGTGATGAAAGAAGAAAGAGAAGAGGGATAATGGAGGAAAAAGAAAAAAACCGAAAACAAGGATCTTCCAGGCCGACCAGGGAAGGATGATGCGTCGAAGTGGTCATATGCAATGAGACCTACACTGCTGGATGTGTTTTTGGACGCTGATCTCGAATCTGCTTTCCAAATCTGCCAAACGATTTTCTGAATGGAGTTATGAAGCAAAAGAGGGCAGCGGTAGTGGTCCGGACTCACGGAAGAGCGTTCATAGGATCGATTCCCTGACGGGTTATTCGGCTGCAAATTTCTCTGTAGGGGGAGGGTTGCCTGGAACATGATTTTTACATCTGTCTGTTGCAAGAACGTCTGTCAGGTGTCAAGAGTTTAGCGGGCCCCATGTGCAGTCGTTAGCAAGTAGCGCCCGTACTTGTTAGGAACTCCTCGCAAACTTTGTATACGGGTGTGTAGGCAAGCGTTGATCGAATAACTTATGTAGTTGGGAGCCTTTTCAACCATGTTGCCGCGAAGGCAAAAAAAGAACCCGTCCAGGGAATCGATCCTACGACGTCTCGCACGTGAACCCGGACTACTACCGCTGCACTACTTTCCTTCATAACTCCATTCAGAAAATCGTTTGGCAGATTTGGAAAGCAGATTCGAGATCAGCGTCCAAAAACACATCCAACAGAGCAGGCCCCTTGCATGTGGTCACCTCAACTTATCATCCTTCCCTGGTGGGGAAGAGCGTAAAAGGCAGGGAGCTAGTTGAGAGATCCTGAACGCCGAAGAGAAGGAATTGAATGGAATATGAGAGTATGGATACAAACGAGCGTAGGCACGGCCCATGACGCCAATCCGGGCGAAACCCGTGTGCTAGGTGAGGCTTTGGGAGGATTCCTAGACCTTGACGCATTTGCCTGGCAAGCCGGTGTAACTGTATCGATACATGCTGTGTCTTTGCGTACCACCAGGGTCAACCGTGAGTTGGGCAAAGTCCTACGAGGGAGGGTCGTATTTGGGGTGAAAAAGGGGGGGTCGTATTTGGGGTGGAAAAAAGGTGGGGTCGTATTTAGGGGTGGAAAAAGGGGGGTCGTATTTCGCGAGGTAGCGTTAATGTTACAGTAAGGGAAGTGATGATGCAGTTGGTTGGCGCGCTAAAATTTTGCCGTTTCACGGTGTGTATAAGCCACCGTCCTAAAAAATGTAAAAAATGTTGCGGTGGAAATGTATACCCCAGCTCGACGGCAATTTTGGAGGAAAAAAGTGGGCGGAGTTTGGGCTGTGTCGACTGGTCTCAGAATCGAATACTATAGAATGAGCCCCATGATGGCGATGGCAGGCGAGGGTGGTGAAGGGTTGACCCTGAGGGGGGGTCGTATCGAGGCCCTCTAGAAGGGGGGGGGGTCGTAAAATTTTCGAAATCGGTCCAACGTGACGGTTGACACTGTGTACCACTCTACCTTCCTCACGTTAGCGTTGACCTAATCGTGGGATATTCTTGAAGAAAGCGGTCACTATTTATGGAAGCGAATGGGAAAGTTACATAGTGGACTGAGTAGAAGTACCCCATGAGACAACAGGTGGCACTTCAGAGTCAGTGGCGCTTTGTCAACGGCGCCGCAAAGCGCTGGAAAAGAACATTCAAACCTTTAAACTCTCGCTCCCACCAGGTTTGGGACCAGGAAAGAGTTGCAACGGTTGCGTGGCTGAAGAGGCTTCTGAGCTAGATTCTATCCGCTCCATCAACGATAGCTTTTGACTTCTTCGCAACCGTTAACCGCTTTTTCCCGGTCTCCGAACTGCCTCTAGACCGATTTATAAATCTCGTCGTGAACTCAGCCTATTTCGGTGCATGTCTCACCCATCTTTTTCTTCCTTGCCGCTCCTACGTTTTCCCCGGTCTCTGAACTGTCTCTGAGCGATTTATATGCTTGGCGGCCAACCGCGCCCTTTTTAGTGCATACTTTACTTCACCTACCAATAAGAACTGGCTCCCTTCCCTTCGCCGGCCTCTGTCCATTTTTTCCCGATCTCTGGAACTTCCAAGAAACACTTTATAAGTCCGGCAAAAAGAAAATCGCCCACTTCGGTCATGGCCGGCCCACCAAAAAATTGAACTCCCTCCCTTCGTCAGCCTCTACCCACCTTTTACCTAGTCCCTAAAGCTTTGTGGAACCGCTTCATAGGTCCAGCAACAAACCCCACCCACTTTGGTCATGCCCCGCCCACCGATAACGGTTGACTTCCTTCCCCTGGCCAAACTCCATTAATTTTCCCCGTTTCCGGGATCCACTTTTTTGCGATCTCCAGGACTTCTCGGAACCCGGTTATGCTTTTGTCGCGGACTCCGCCCATCTTGGTCATGCCGTCCATGGACCAAAGTGAGCGGAGTTCACGGCGAAAATTCAGAACTCGGTTACAAGGAATACACTCCTCCACCCACCTCTATCCACCTTTTTCCCGGTCTCCGGGACTTCTTGGAGCCGAGTTATGAATTTTCGTCGCAAACTCCGCCCACTTTGGTCATGCCCCGCCCACCGATGACAGTTGGCCTCCACTCCTCCACCACCTCTATCCACCTTTTTCCGGCTCACTAAGACTTCTCCGGCCCGAATTATGAGGACTTGTAGAAAATGCTGTACACTTCAGAGCGCGCTCCGCCCATTGTGGGCGGGCCTCCGCCCACGTCATGTATGCTGGAAACACCTTAGACATTGCTCCCCTACACCAATTTTTTCTGCTCTGTAGGCTTTCTCCCAACCGAGTTATGAAATTTTTCATAAAGCACTGCTTTTTTAGAGAACGCCCCGCCCACCGGGGGTGGGTCTCCTAATTCGATCTGGCTTACCAATGCACACCTTTACCCACTTTTTCCCCCAGTCTCGAGGCTGTTTTGTGACTGAATTTGAAATCTTGGTCTCAGTACATTCATTTCGATGCACGCCACGCCCACTGTGGGCGGGGCTCCGCTTAGCTGATGTGTGTTTTGTACTTCTCGAGACCTTGCCCACCCATCCCACACTTGACCCGGTCCCTCCAGGCGGATCCCGAGGAGCTAGGGAATTTCGTGACAGACATACAGACGACAGACAGACGAAGCGCTTTATAGTAAGTAGGATCCATGCACACCTCTTGCGTCTGTGCACACCTATCTTGTTGTCTGCATATTGCAATATGCTTCCCGGCATCCCATTCTTTCCACTTGCCTTGAAGGCCAATGGCTTTTGGATTGTCCGTGCCGATTTTCCAACTGTACAATGGTGCGAGCCATTATTTTCAATATACAAGGGGGGGGGGCAATAAAAAAAGACATTTTGTCTCCGCGCTCAGATGGATTTAATCACACTTTCGGCCTAGCTTGGTATTGAAGAGCACATTTCATTCTATAAGAAAAATTCTTACTGGCCACCTACGTGGGTGGCACCAGAAAAATTTGCTTCGTAAACATGGTGCGCTGGTCGAGCTCAATGGGGTCTTCGAAGGATCGTGTACCATAACGACCTCTATTGGAAAGCGAGTTACGAGGGGGTTTGCATAGTTGGAGCCAAGGTCCTTAAGATTTATCCAACATTGAATCGATTCACGAAATCACGTAAGAGCTTCAGGCTGAAGCAGTTACGGTAGGCCTCCTTGAGCTTGACGACGATGACAGATGACGTCATATTCTGAAGACGGTGAGGGCAGTGGAGGAGGGCCTGCGTCTACTTATAGAGGGACATTTAGAGGATAATTTGCTGAGGAACTCCCGTCAACAACGGCAATCTTTGCGAAGATAAAATGGTTGAAGTGCGAGATGGGCAAAATGTCTTTTTTTGCCCCCCTGTATGTCGAATTTTTCTACAGTAGCAGCCAAAACCGCCTAGCACTTTATTTGAATCTCATTACCGTACTTCTGCAGTGGACTGTGTCGCTACCATCAGAACTACTGCTTCTCACTGAAAAGTGAGGAAGTGTTGAATTTAAAAGCTTTTTCTCCCGTGTCACCTTTGCAGAGCAATGGGAAAGCCTGTTTTAGAATAAGGCCGGCGTAATGGTACTCTGTCCCACCAGTGGTTACTCCAGTCTCTATGTACAGAAGCAAAAAGTTTCAAAGAAGAAGATCTCTGAACACTTTGAAACTAAGATCTCTGAACACTTGGAAAATATGAGAACGTTCTCAGCGATCACGAATTCCGCACTTTCCATAAGATAAGAAGGTCATTTTGAAAGTCAAAGAAAAGAGCGAAGATCTTGATATCCACTGAATATTAAACGTCCCCTCACGCGATCCTTTTTACGATACAGAAATATGGGATGGGAAAAAAGTCTTCGTCCTGACAGCAACGCGACAAGGACGAGAACGACTGATAAAAGTGGATGAAAAGGGAGGGTTCAGCTCAAATAGCTCTCCCTATGAGCTTAGACATGTGGAAGTAGAGGTTCTGAATAGTGTCTGTGCAAAAACAAAACTATGAGGAACCCAGAGACGGCACCTTTTTCGATCGGTGGTTTCGGGAATGGGCGAGCTTACCGCAGCCTAAACAGTGTCGTTCGGACGAAGTTGAACACGGACATCATGGAAACGGCAATCATTAGGCATCTACTGCTCCGATGACCGACACACCAAAGCACATGGAGAAGGAAATCAGACGATGACCGGAAGAGCTTTGTTTCAACATTACCGTCATCATACCTTCCACGTGTCAGCAGTAGGAGTGTCTGAAGACCAAATGAACTACTGAAGCACCTACAGAGCCTCATCACGCCGTTCATAGCGCGTTTTCTGCCCTGGAAGCGCCAACTGTCACCCACTTTGACACTCCTCATGCTCGATTTGCTCCTGGTGCGAACTCCTGCACGACCGTTCCAACGTGCAACATAGCGCGAACTGTCATCGCACAATGGACGGTACAAAAGCTTCAGCACAAAGGAGTTATACCAAATGCGATATCGGACCACATTTAATAGTTCGTTTGTTCTGAGTTAGGAAGCTTTCGGGGACCTCGATATGAGCCCATGCGCAAAAAGAAATCAACTTCTCAAAGCGTTACTCGTGAAACTTTCTGTACTCTTACGTGTTAAGAGTACAGTCACGTGAGAGATGATTGCTTATTAGGGATATGCATTGCTAATAAGCTTGTTATTCACACAAATCTTAAGCGTCCAAGTCCTACGCCAAAGCTACACTCGGCAACTAATTATATATCCAACATTTCTAGTATCGTGAAAATTCGACCTCACCGGGTTATTGAGTACAAATTCGTTAGGAGTCATCAGATACCAAAGTCCATCAGAGCCAGTGTAGTACCTCGGAGAGCATCTATACAGATCCTGCCTCATCCAACACGCACTGCTCAACTATTGCTCTGTTGACTTAGTATTGACGACAAATACTAAATTCCGCGACAGGACGATCTTAGCGGATGCTTCCCACCCTGTGTTTCTTCTCTTAGCAGAAGTGATTTTCATTAAAGAAAGACCACAGTTGCAACGATCTATGTATGGGACAGGGCGATGCATGACCAATCGAGTGGACGCTTTCAAAGTCAGACCACTGCCGCCCGCTAGTTAGACCGATCGAGAAGGCTGCACTAACTCTATGTAGACGTGAAATGATTGGCTAGGATACTATTGCGAAAGCTGTGATACGAAGATTTGATGCACAAGATCAAGCGACAGAAAAGCAAGACACGATGATTTCACCCGTATCAATTGAAGACATATCTCGCGTTGCAAGATATTACTGAGGTAGAGAGTGTGCAATTGTGAGTAGTTTTGTCAAAGTATTCTGCTCTTCAGTCGCATAAGCTCTTTCGCTGGTATTGTCAGCCTCAAACAGGCATTGCGTGTTTGTTGGACCGCGCGTTGTCATATTATCTTGTGCGTTGGATAAACCATGTGCATTGAACTTCAAAATGAATCATCGTCTCCGTCATTTACCTCGTAGAACTGCCCCTCAAAGAACATTGAACGGCTTACCTTTGGAGCTCCAGAAATTACGGAGTTTCTCAGAGCTTTTTCAATTCATTGAACCTAATAGTCGAGAGTTGAGCGAATAGCGGACTATCATAGAACACGTCTAGTGAAATCGGATGGACAAAAAAACAAGCATTGGGAAATACGGGTTAGCTAGCTATATCGATGCAATAGTCCTTCACTTTTAGCGAATTAAGTGTTAGTCGAAATTCGTGGAATGTGCGTACTAATACAGAGCCATAGTAGATGTCAAAATGACTTTGAGGATTACTTATTACCCGTGATGAGATGGGTACTGTCAGACTTTGCGGCTAATCATTACAATCGCGCTAGACTCTCGCAATCTTCTCTCTATGGTTTTAGCCATACAGTTTAAGAGAATGTGCCCGCAGACGTGTGTATGGTAGTGCCAAACAGGGGTTTGACCTTCTGACTCAGAATGTTTAGAGGTGCGAGAGTGGGATTCCTAGTACGAGTGGTTCAGCCGAAATTATGTCAGCCGTGCGATCAAAGTAACTAGATAAGTCTCACGGCTGCTCTCTCGATTCTTGGGTTATAGACTCACCCGAAATATTTCGCCTGCTTGTTATCGCGAATCAACTGATAGATTTCGGCTAGAGCAGATCACAATAATACCGTGACATTCAAGATATCGGTAGGCCTTCCGCGTAGGGTCTGGAGTGTTTGTATACTATTGTTATTCTAAACTCTTTCTTGTGCATAGAGAGTTTTGGGCGATGCGTCTGTAAGATAAAGCACGAGACGAAACAAGTGGCCAAGGTCTGAATATCATACATGACACGAGAAACTATCTGTTAGCAGTCACAGATACTTAGCCCCTCCGCAGACAGTGTAACCCCTCGGTCTCACCCTCCAGGGTCAAGGCGTACCGTTGAGGAATCCTCGACACGGTCCAGGGGGGGGGGTGTGAGGGCTCGTCTCGGGTCGCCGACAGTGAGGTTGGAAGAGAGTCGGTTGAATTACGCCGGTTTGATGCAGTGGGATCATCACCGGCGAGGAACAACCTCATGTCGCAAGGATCTCCGAGTCGCCATGAACGCTCTCCAGATGATTTCCATATTGAAAGATGCATATTTCACACCACAGCCACTACGAAAATTTTCCCCGTGATTCTGCAAGACGGCGTGGTCCGCGTAGTTAGTTCTTAGTTACTTCCAGTGTTTTATCACTGCAGACGATCACTCAACCAACAGCCGTAGCACCCAAGTTAAACGAATCTGAAACATTTGCCACGGCCTTCCCCAAGGGCTATTTAGTCTTTCAAGCTGGGGTCTCGACTCTGGACAGGATTGAAGTACCACGAGTCCCCCTCAACGGTTAACAGCGGATAACGCCAATGATCTCACGCTGTCGTATACGAAGTTGCGGCGCATCCGAGAGTGGGTCTAGTTGTTGCGCGCGCTTCAACTACGGCTCCTTGGACAAACAACCTCAATTCAGGAACAATCGAGAGAATTCTGAAAGTGTCCGTGCGCATTTACAGGGAGGTGTACACCATTCAACATTGCGTTAACGGACTCTTCAGGGTTAAATTTATAAACATGTAACCTTTAAAGTTGAGAAACGCTAATCAATCACTTTTCTTAGAAAGAGAAAAGCAGTGATTCCAAATCTGCTCTTACTTTAGTACATAATCGCCCTTAAAAGGATATACAGCCGTTGAAATAGTGCCAATGTAGCGAAAAAGTACCTTTCGGCGGTACTCGTGCAAAATCCTCAACGTAGCCGTTTTTTAATACTGGACGTTTGGAGCAGTTCTAGTAAGCATTTGATAGAGCAAATCTTCTAGTTTATGATGGCGTATTTACTTTTCGGATTGGATGAGTTTGAACGGAGTTATGGCTTTGGAAAGTGTAAAAACTCGCACTCATCACGAATTTTCCTCGTTAATTTTGCAAAAATCCTCAACGTGGCCATTTTTGAATACTGGACGTATGAAGCTGCTTTAGCAACCGTTTGATAGAGAAAATCTTCTAGTTTTGTATGACGTATTAACTTTTTGAATTTGACGAAAATGAAGCAAGTTATTGCTCCGGAAAGTGTAAAAACTCGTGCTCGTCTCGAATTTTCCTCGTTAATTGATCTAAATTTGTTATTTCTTATAACTTTTTGTAATTTCAATACTGATTAGAAAAAGCTCTTCACAAAACTCCCAAATCTGCTTTCAGATTGAAAATTCGTCATATTTGAAGAAAGTTATAATCATTTGAATATTTGTTCAAATTTCAATAGTAAATAAGCTGCTCCACGGTCAACGCCAAAGTCCAGTCAACACACAGCTGGCGAAGGCGGTTACAAGGCTTCCTTGAGCGAAAGGGGGACGTGTAAATTGAGAATTGTAGTACTAGAATTTGGTAAGTCTTGTGGAGGAAATAAATAAAGAAGAGATGTTGTCATAGTATGCCATTTTTAGTGGCTAGTTTGTCGTTTTTGGTCTGTTTCTCGTTTGCTCGTTTGGTAGGACTCATCAATAATGATCATTCTTTGACTTTTTCACTTTTGTACTTCTTAAACGAATTTTTTGGTGGACGGTGGGGTAGCAGGGCTTTTTTATGAGCAGTTTTGGGGAGAATTAAACAACCTTTTCATAGTTCGGCTTTTGAAGAGGGTCGTTTCATGGACTTCGGCCTCCGGCGGAGGGGGGGGTCGTATTTCCAAATTTTCCTCGACGCCTCGCTTGACCCTGCTCCCATCCTCTTAGTTGAACCTAGCCAATGAATGATGGCCTTGCTACCAGGTCTAAGTTTACGAAGTTTACGAGGTAGCCATAGCTGAAGAAGAGAAAAAAAACTTTTTCCAAAAAAAAAACATGCTAGCGCAGATACGATAAGGAATCTTCCACGGAAAAAGCTCCGCCCTCATTACCACAGAAAACGATACCTTAAAGGAATCTTCCACGGAAAGAGTGATCATTTTGTCTTGTGTGTAGGATTAGTATTATCGAAACTAACGCTTATGTTCCGTTCTTTTTGCTATGCTCATGAGGCTAGGGGCCTAAGGGGTATCGTTTTTCTGTGGTAATGGAGGCGGAGCTTTTTCCGCGGAAGATTCCTTTAAAGAGATAGCAGAAAGAGGCACACCGGCTCAATCCACTGGTTTACAAGCATCATAACATTACAGGTAGCACCATGATTGATGGTGAAAGGACCTACTCCTTCTTGCAATTGTAGCCGTCAAGAACCCTACAGACCCTTCCGGCCGAAGCGATTAACTACGAGGCTTAAACCTGAATAGACTTCACTGTCTAGCTTCGTTTTCGATTTGTTCTTCCGGAATGGGGTGCAGTGCCGTCTTCATAGGTGTGCGATGAGCTGTGTCTCGGCCAAGGACTCGTCGACATGGGGTCGTATTTATTTTCATGGGATAACGAGGGGATGGGGGCGACAGCGGAGATTTGTGAAAGCAAAATGGCTAAATAAAGCAGGGTGAAATGTGAAACTTAAAGGCAAGATTCGGGATAAAATAGGTGTGGAAAAGCGTTCAGTTATGAAGCTATAGGTGGGAGGTGGTCTGTAAAAGAGAAGGAAAGCAAACGAAACCACCGATTACGCCCCGTACAGAGACCTCCCCTATTTCAGCCACATTCCACCTTGGGATAGAGAAGAGGCGCGTTGGACGAGTTTCACGAACCTAACTCTAGTTGCTCCAGTGCCAATAACATTGGATCGCAATGGGACCGCTGCCTCAAATGCGCCCGCGCTTTTCAAGCAGCGCCACGTGGCAACCGACAGCGGAGGGTGGGGCTTGCGGACGAAGGTGTGAGTTGCGGGTTGGACGAGCTCCTTGCGCCTTTGTCGCGCACTTTCAAGCCGCAAAAGGGGCCCGACATCAACACTTGTCCACCTGCCTACTACCCCCTGGATGGAACAGGCGAGCCCGCCTGATCGCGGAGCGTGCCTTTAATTCAGCCGTCACACACTATACCCAGCCCCCGCTCGTGGCCTATTTTGGAGGAGAGCGGGGGTTACCAGCTGGAGTCCGGTTCTAGGATCATAGAAGCCATTGTCAACTATCGAAAGGTGAGGGAGGAGTCTTTTGGGATGGGCGAGAGGGGTTAGAAAGTGTTCATTGTGAGAGAAGAGAGAGGGGTCATACTGGTCAGAATTTCCTCAACACGTGGTTCACGCTGGTCCACCTAACCACATGATTTTTCTCTTTGTCTTCGGTGTGAGAGTTTCGAAAGGTTGTCGTTTGATTTGAATCATATGATTTTTTTTCTGACAAGACATTTGCGTGGGTAGCAGGCCGGCACAAGCCACCCCCAGTGCTGATGATATCATCAAGAAAAAACAAAACAGAAAGAAGGGCGGAACACACACGGGCTCAGGACGGAAACATGGCAATTGCCCTTCGCAAGATTCCCAGACTTCTTCTTCCTCAACGCTTCCTTGGTTCTTCAATTACCATTGCTTATTACTTCGATGACACCAGCGACTCTCTTGAAAAGCTTTTTTTAACTTCAACATCGCATATCATGACATTTCCAAATGCCCATTTGATTCACTGCTGCCATGCATGTTTCTTGAATCTTGCAACTAATATTTCGACCATATGAGGAACTGTAATCTTACTTCAGTCGTCCAACAGTCCCGACAATTACCCTCCGATAAAAACGGTGAAGCTGTGACCTAACGGCAGCACAATTTCCAGAAATATTCTCATGATCTTTCTTACAAGGTCAGTGAGCGCCGCTCATGTCGTTGAGGGGGAAGGGGGAAGGGGTGAATGCCATTCAAGCGATAGAACCGTTGCAGTACTCGGGAGTAACTCTTAGGTTGGGAAGGGATTCCGTAGGTGGATATGAGCTGGTATTGTTTTCTCTTGTTTCTCCCCTTTCTTGTGCTTACCAGGAAAGTCCCTCAGGATATGGGGCGCTTTTTCAAAACGGTTTGTTGCATGTTATAGGGGCACGTGCGTGGAGCATAAAACTGATGATCATTTTTCTGAGCGGCCCTGGGATTGCCAGAAAAAAAAGAGCTGAAAATTTTCATCAAGAAGGGAAAATTTCCACTCTTATCAAACTCTGCAGCATTTGCAGCGTTGAGTAGTTAGGAAGCTATTTATTCATTGAATAAGTTCAGACGTACATGAGCCCAAGAAAGTGGAAATCAGAGAAATGCAAAAATTTGTCCTCAGTGGGGATCGAACCACAAGCCATGGTTTCGACATGTTTTTTAGCATTCTCAGAGCCGCTCAGAAAAATTATTCTCAGTTTTGTGCTCCCTGCGCGTGCCTCTATAACATGCAAGACCCGCTTTCAAAAAGCGCTCTATTTCCTGGAAGACTTTCCTGGTTAGTCCTGGTGTCGCCTACCATCGGCGTTGAGCGCCTCGTCAGTTTACGTGATGTGGACGCGAAGCGTCTCGAGTTCTACTATTAGGTTGTCTCATAAATAGTGTCGCTTTTTTTCAACCAAAAAATTTTCATCTAAATCCCCATGCTTTTACATCATGTCATATACCATTCGAAAGAGAATTGTCTGCTCTACAAGATGCTATGTTCCTCTTCCACCTCTGTTCCAGGTTTTCAAATTTTAGGCCTGCGAAATGGGAGGTCCAGCCGACAAAAATTGACCAAACCGACAACTAGCTCTAACTTTATTTTCCCTGGGGAGAAATCAATCAATGATGTACCCTCTACTTACTCATGACCTCTTCTAAACATTCCACTCTTAGGTTGCCGAAAAAGCTTTGCCGTGTTTCTTTTCGAATTGGCTGACCGATAAGCCATAGCAATTTTCAAATTGAAATTGTTCCTCGTAAACGCCATTGTTTCATATCGAGTGGTGTTCCTTTTGTGAGCACTTCTTCTGCTCTATTCGCTCATTTGTTTTGTTTTTATGTTTGTTGGGAATTAGTTCGAATTTTAGGTGTTTAGGAATAAGGTGCTTTATCCACGAAAGTGACCGCATTTCTTTGAAAAAAATTATCCCTGAGAAGATGAGAAAATCAACCAGGCGTACATTCCTAACTTAGTCATGACTTGTTCTTTAAATTCTACTAGTTTTTCAATGTCTCGGCTGTAAAAAATTTCGACCTAGATCTCAGGTAATGGTGCTCGACCGTCGAGTTCTGGTTGAAAAACCAGGTCTGGAAATGGAACGACGCGACTTGTTGGGAAACCTAATAGTGTAATGTTTAGAAGAGGTCATGCATAAGTAGAGGGTACATCATTGATTGATTTCTCCCAAGGGAAGATAAAGTTAGAGATAGTTGTCGGTTTGGTCAATTTTTGTCGGCTGGACCTCCCATTTCGCAGGCCTAAAATTTGAAAACCCTGGAACAGAGGTGGAAGAAAACATAGCATCTTATAGAGCAGACAATTCTCTTTCGAATGGTATAGATTAAAATTTTTTGGTCGAAAGAAAGCGCCATTATTTATGAGACAACCTAATACATCAACCTTTTTAGAAAAAAGCTCTATAGCACCCGCCAAAAATGGAACCTTTTTGTTTCGCACGACACTATACTCGAAATCTTAGATCGGTAGAGCGGCAACACTGATTGTGCTGCATCAGTTTATGAAGAAACTTGAATTTGCATTGAGTAATTGGGGGCTTATTCCCCGACCTATCAAAAGAGTTGCTAATGGACAATATGCTATTCTTTCAGAGATGGAAATTCCTTAAAAAATTTTTTCAAAGTCCCGCGCTCTATCTTCCCCTCTTGAGACGCCCTGAAAACAAGTAGCCTTTTACAGTGGGCTTCTCATCTCCAATAGTCTATGTAGGTATAGACACTTGGCTAGCAGCTTTGTGATAAGTACTATGTTCATGGAGTACGTGTGGAGCTCTTGGAACCTGACAGCAGGGCAGAAAACTCAAACGAAACGTTGGGACAATGAAGAGGGACACTAACTCTCATACAACTGCCTTGCTGTCACAGCGATATCACTTGCCAGCTGACAATTTTTCTAGTGTATTTTCCACTGAGATATTGATAATTATTTCAGAAATTTGTTAAGAAGAAAGCAAGTGCCTTACTTCTCGCGGAGCTAAGCTTTCAGGAATGCTTACAGAAGTGATGTCACTCCTGGCCATTGCCTCCACAATTGAGGTAATATTTCCTTCATATCACAACAACGACTGCCAAGTCCAACGGAGCACGATTTCTCCCCGAATGTGAATATTTAGTATAAGTTGAATCACGAAATATCTCGAGTCTCCACATAACTAGTCAAATGAGAAAGGCCCAAACAGCGGGAAAAGTTGTCAAAGGGTGGAAATCGTGTCGAGGACGTGGTCGCAGAAGTACGACCCCCCTTGAAATCGAGGTCTTGGCACGACCCCCCTAAAACAGAGCATACGCAAAATCACAACAGCCGAGTGTATCGATCAACGGCCGATTCAACGGCAGCTGCGGCGCGATTTGTCCCTGGGTCAGATTTGCCGAAATCCCGTCGAAATCTACACCCTCGATGAAAAGGTTCCATTCCTCCATTTCATAACCTTTGGAGCAGTATGTGGTAGGGTTAGATAGAGCTGGATTTGCTACTACCGGGCAATATTGAAATTGATCTAAAAGCTTTACACTCGAAGAGATAGGGTCTCTCAAATTTTGTCGAGGCAGCGTCGAGGATGCTGAATTTTTCATGCGAGTTTTTGCCACTTAAAAGGCAATATCTCTCTAATTTCGTAAGATCTTGAAAAAAAGACAGTTTTGGAAAGCGGAAGGTTTGCGCTTTCTAACAGTCTGTTTAGCTTCCTTCTACATTTCTAGTTGAGGAGATATTTGCGTCGAGGATCTATCGAGGATGATTCTCGGCCACTCAAAAAGCCGCTCCCTTCTTCACCATTGCAAGTGTAATTCGTTGGCAACGCTCGAAATGTGTCTAGAATACATTCTTCCAACATAAGCAATAAGAAAAGGGGCAATCGTCATCATCCGATTTTGTCTGGGTATAGGCCATGCATCCGACCTCACTCGAAGTTGCAGAATCGATTGAAGGTGTTATATGATCATGACCAGTTGACAGAAGCTGCATTGTAGTAAACACATTTCGTAACTCCTATAACCTGAGGAACAGCTTCATTTGCCCAGGGCCTTTCCTTCACGGTTGCCGTTTTTGCGACACCTTTCCTAAGAATCTTTCAAATACGTCCTTCTCGTAAAGACAGAGGAATGGAGCGACTGAACCTGCAAAGAATATTTTATATCATGTTTTTCACATATCCTTCATTTTCTGCTGCGCTACACCCTCTTACTCCTATCTGCACCACGATGCCACTGATGTTACTGACCCCCACGAGTACGACCCCCCATGACCCAGCCTGACAGGTACGACCCCCTGTCGAGGATTTCCTCGACCGATATTCACCCTGGCCCAAACCCAATCCTTGTAGGGTACGGACGGAAAGATCCGAAGCGAATCAAATATGACACGTTTCTCATAAAGAAGGTGTTTAAGGTCGTGCCCAACTTTTAGAAAACGGTTTATTTTGCATGATATAGGGGCACATGCGGAACCACAGAACCATGGTTCATTTTTCCTGAACGGCCCTCTGAATACCAGAAAATGGGTTAAGAAAGCCCACATCGAGTTTTGGCAAAACCATCCATATAGTACCGTACATACTACGAACAGCCTGTACCATTTTGGGACATCACGCAGGCGTCAATCGGAAATGCAAAACTTTGTTACCACGTGAGATCGAACCAATCGGGAATCCTCCAATGCTTCTTTTGCCGTTCAGAGGGCCGCTACGAGTAATAAAGCATACTTTCATGTTCATGCAAATGTCCCTAAATAATGCAAAAAAAAACATTTTGAAAAGCTGGGCACGACTAGAAAGACCGTATTAGTAAGAGACACACCGAGGTAGCAAAGTGTCGGATCCGATTACGAGCATTTGAGATGAGCACCGTAACTGCTCACCCAGCCCTTCAGCGCAAGGAATCTCGAAAAATGATTTTCACTAGAAATTCACCAAAATTCAAGAGGATGAAGCTGGTCAAGCTGTGTTCTAATTCTAGAAGGCAAGATGATTTAGAGGGATAACTAGGGAAGCAAATACGCAACGAAGCTCGCACAATATGTCTTTTTGAGAAGCTAAGTAAAGCCATTTCATTGCAATATCTCACTTAACAAGCAATCTAGGAAACGATGACAGAGGAATCCCTTCACAGCACCAGAGAAAGGACTCTACTACGAAACCTCACCAGTTCGAGTATTGGTGCAGCACAAGTGGGATGGGCACACCGACTTTTTGAATACGGTAGGTGCGAAATGTATGTAAGTGGGGACTGCTGCCCGCTACTATGACGTGACGAGACGCTATGAAGTAACTCACACATTCCAGCTTTTCACGCATGTCAAGTGATTGCCCTCACATCTCCCCCCTGGCTCAAAAATTCCCTTAGTTCTAGTGACACCATAGTAGTGAACAGCTGTTCCTATTTACATACATTTCGCCTCTACCATATTCAAAAAATGAAATGCCCATCCCACTTGTATTGCATGACAACATCGTGTGCAGAGCCAAACGAAGAAGAATGAATCAATAGAAAAGATTATAAATGAAACAAAAGGAATGATGTTGTAATTAGTGGACGCCGGCATGCGCCGTAGCAAGCAAACGGGGTCGATCCATCGACCGCGTGGTCATTTTGATCTAGCAGGTCCAGCGCTGTCGATAACGATTCCAAGGATATTGCCAAATAGAGATTAATTTGCCTGGACGATGTAGGCCCGTTGATGGACAGCTGAGCACAATAGTGGGGTGACACAGCGCAGACGAGTTTGATGCGCGAGACCTGAAGGGTGAGGGGACATATTTTGGGTGCAATACAAGTGCGATGGGCACGCCCGTATTTTCGGGTTACGGTAGGCGCGAAATGTACGTGGAGACCGCAGCCCAGTGCTATGACCTAACGATAATCGATGGACTAAGCCTTTGGAAAGGAGCCTCTCCCTTCTCCAAAGGCTTAGTCCATCGATCAATAGTGTGTATCTGAACGATCCAGCAGGAAATACCATCAAAAGTAGAAAAAACAACAAAGAAGCAGTGATTATCGATTCCCACAGCGTCTCGTTAGATCATAGCCCCGCGTACATTTCGCGCCTACCGTAACCCGAAAATACGGGCGTGCCCATCGCACTTGTATTGCACCATATTTTGTTTTAGAAAAGGCAATTGGTATTACTAAAAACTTATAATAATTCAGAAAATTCCAGGAAATATGTGTGTAAGTGTAGGTATTTGAGGGTGCGTACAATCGCTTGTTTGAGTGTTGTCTACTTGAACTTCGTTTCCCGCTGCTGTGCCTGTACTTGCAGACGTGCGATGACTAAGCCCAATACCGTGGACGTATGCAGCAGTATTCAACCGGAAATGGGTCCCTGTAGCGATGGAAATATCAGCCTAGTTCTAACCGCGGGGTCAGGTAATGCGACATGATCCACAGTGGCATCAGGCAGCGTGGTTAGCACCCCATGCGCAACAATTCTCCAAAGCCATTGCTGTGCGATGGTGTGTCCGCAATTGCGGTAAGCTCGGCCGCGGGAAAGAGAGTACACAATTACCGCCGCACGAATTCTAAGATACTGTGTGGATACAGGCAGAAACTGAAATATTAGAAGAAATCGAGCTTACGGAAGGCATCCCAAGATCACCTTGACCCGTCATACCATTTTGCTACGAAATTTTCCCGAGTATTCCTTTGTTATGATTCCCCATAGGTGTGTCCAACTTGGCAAAGTACTGGCCTCATACGCAACAGGAGTTGCATTAGATTTCAGTGAACACCGGCTCACAACATGAAGAAAACTTTCTGTCAGTGAAATATGATGTCATTCTATACAAAGATATCACCCGTCAGAAAAATATCTGTAAAATTCAATATCGTATCTTTGTTGGGCAACATAGAAGAGCTTTCGAAAAACACCGCTTCAGATGTGTAAATGCACTATGCAAGCTGCATCGGTGGCTGCAGATCCCCACGTTGTTCTTTGAAAACAGAAAAATAAAATTGCAAACGCCACGTGACCCATCATCAGTTCTTATCGAAGTGAAGTAACAGCTATTGCACTTTAAGCGCTATGCATTCACATACCCTCGCCTTCAAATGACCAGAAATTGTGCAATTGCAGAAATTGACGTGGCATTAACGTGGCATCGATTCAAGAACATCTTTGAGCACACGTGATGTCACCTTTTCATCGAGAATTTAGCCACGTGTGCCAATGCCACGTCAATTTCTGCAATTGCACAATTTCTGGTCATTTGAAGGCGAGGGTAAAAGGATAAAGGATAAAGCATTTGCCGTTGATCAATCCCTTTTTGGGATGCGGCACGCATTCTACTTCCATTTGTACATTCGTAGTGGCGTTTGAATGCGATGTGGCCTATACAATGACTTGCGGGGGCCAGCCGATGTACAAGTCAGTGTTTTTATCCTCCCAGACAAGTCTGGTACCAATTAACCGACCCCGGAGGGATGGAAGGCTTGGTTGGCCCGGGCGACTCACGACCCAGGATTTGATCCCCGGACCGCTCGCGTGGTAAGCGTGCCACTTGCCACTACACCACTTCCTGAAACTTGCACTCCGTCCTTTTCCTCCAGCTTGCACTCCGTTCTTTTAGAAAAGTTGCCGGTTTAATTCTGCTGATGTTTATCAATTTCCATGAATATTTTGTCATTTCTTCTTGCATGATGCAAAAGTGTTTGCCTTTTGTAATCCATAATGAACTACGGTTGCCTGCCGTTGTACCACAAAATTATTATGTTTGCTATACAAATAAACCTAACTAAATTTAACCATTTTGTCTGTTACACACCTTCAATCCCTCTGCCATTATTTTGTTAGACGCTTATTTCTGGAATTTAATTCATTCCCCGGAACCACTATTTCCCGTCAAACAGAGAGTAAATACGAAATTGCTGATGCCTTACCGATTCTAGAGGCAAGACAAATACGTGGCGTATTCCACTAGCGAACCCGCATTTTATCAGCCTGTATATAAAGCTTAGGGAGGTCCCGAAGATTCTTTACAAGTGTTTTGGAAGCTTTTATTCGCATGGATCTACAGGTTAGGCTTCTGGGTAACATACAGTTCTCAGCTTTAACTTACATACTTTTCAAGAGTGAAAATAATACAGTATAAAGATAGCAGTATGCAGATAGACGATGCGCCAGTACGACTGGACATGTGCAGGACCTTACTAGAAGACGAGAAATGCAATCGTACTATGCCCATCATGAATGGACACTATCCGGCAACGAAACCAGACGACCGACTAGTCGTACGTATCAGTCCGGATCGAGGTGAGTTGCGTGTGACTCTGACCAGCGCTTTTGGTAGAAGAAAGATGAGGCAAGGCGAGAACTGATGCTGTTTTAACACCATCGCGCCGTCAAATCACGGTGGATTCCACCAAATTTAAGCGACAAATAGAATATCACAAAGGGCAAGCCCAAGCTACCTCTAAGAATAGATCCAGGATCCAAACGAGATAATCCTTCCGTAGATTTAACAGGAATTTAGAAAACTACTCCGAGGTTTGCGTACCTCGAAGATAACCCTTCCGGCAAGAATTTCGAAGCACCGCTTACGCTAAGGATCGCGCATTAGATCCCACTCGAATTATCAACTTTAAGTCGAATGACTAGACCTGTGCACAGAGGTCCCGAGCTGCTTTGATCATGTGACGAGTGTCCGGGGACCATTTTGGGCTCCTGCTATCCTTTCGATGATCCAGCGGTCAATGGCTGGATGAACCATGGTCGAGGTTCCGTGATGGGATCGTATTTGCTTTTTTGGAAGGAAATGAGTCGTACTCATTGTGGTGGAGGAGATGATCAGCACCCAGACCTCTGATAGGGGCGAAGGTCTTACAGCCGCGGTCATTTTTCCGTCGCGCTATCGCGACGTGATCCTGAGTAAATAGTTTGCTGGTTCACACTCGCTTCCACCTTGAAAAAACTTAGCAATGTATTCAATCTATGGCGACGCTTGCTTCCTAGAGTCCGTTCTGCTACCTAGGAACCGCAATTTCACCACCTCCCCTAAAAGAAGGGACAAATCGCACTCCATCTCTTGAGAAAAACCAGCATAATTTTTATCACACTTCATTTCATTTCAGAAATTAAACTTTGTTGGAATGATTTTTTGGAATTAAATTGGCACAGGAAACAAAGAACGGTATTCACCGAGATCCTCGAATTCAGGAAAATATTTCACGACGTCAACGGAATTCTACCCGTACAACTGTCATATTTTGAAAAATGGCGAACTCACAACGGAGGAGAACGCTTTCGTTTTAGGAGGGTATGGACAGTCGGGTATTGTTTCACGAATTGTTTAGCATGTGTGGAACTAATGCAATTATTTTTGTTGAGATTGTCGCCTAAATTTTTAAAAATTCACACTCTTGGCCTGAAGCGCTTCTTATGGCTTCCTTCGAATGGGCTTTGTATTTCCAAAAACAGGAGGGCAACACGTATGGCGATCCACCGATTCTTTTTGAGTAAGCAAATAAAAAATGGCAACACAAAAGTTACTGATCCTGGTCAAGGCTGGTTAAGGCCACTTTTCCTTGACATGGAAACAATCCAGCTACTTTTGTAAAAATGTCAATTCAATTTTACTTGAACTCGAATGTTTCGAAATATATCCCTCCCACATAGCTCCACAACTCTCATCCCCCTCTCCCATCATCGTGACCGCTTTAGTAGGTCGTAAATATGCAATTCCCTAGCGCTTAACATCTTATCTCCCATATATTATATTACTCACTTTCCTATTGTCCTTCTGTGTTTATATAATCCTGTTTTTCAGTTGTAAACAATAGCTAATTGAAAGAATAAACAAATTATCAGTTTTTGTTGTGTGGGCTGCTATTACGATTAGTATTCTATTTTTGCATTTGTAATCCACTCAAATATTGAAAGAGAACTTATTTTTATCCAAACTTACTGGAAGTGATTTTCAGATGCCCTCACAAGAAAAATGTGGCTATCTACCAGTCGAAAATTCCCATAAGAGTTGAGGTTGGTGGATGTTTATATTCATATATTTTTAGAAGTGCCTGGTACGAAGTATCCCTCGTAATGGGTCAGAAAAAGAGGACCAAGAGGATATTCTGCGTCTGTCACCATGGAGGAATTGTTCACGGAAATTGCTTGCCCCACTCTCACCTATTATCTGCTACTTCAGCATTCGTACTCGCGAAAGCAAGGGAACGGGTGCAAAAATCATACCTGTATAAAAGATGGATTTTGAAACGAAAAATCAATGTACAACAAGAAAATGTTTACGATTTCAAGAAAAGACAACAGAGCGGTAATGCTCTGATCTCCGATGAAAATGAAGCTGCATATAAGAGGTTTTGGACAATAACAAAGCACTAAAGGATTTTATAGGCTTTAAGAGGCCACCTAGTTAGGAACAACAATTCCGCGGTCATCCGGGATTACGGCTTTGTAACCAGATCCCTGAGAGCAGCTCTAATGGACAACATCTAACACAAAAAAATGTCTCAATAGGAACGAATAGCCCTGGACATCATGTGTGCTTCAGTGAATTTTGCAGGGTTCCTAGAAAGCCTGCTGCACAGCCATTCTCGGGATCTTGTTCAGATCTCTTCATGCATACCTACACTCCATGAAATGGTGTCTGGTCGCCTAAATGTAAAGCGACTCGGGATGGTGTCTCCAGAAGAGACCAGTGGCAAGAGATGGGTAAGAAATGGGCGGAATAGACGAGACGCTCAATCTGGATAGAAATCTTTAGACGAATCCTGACAAGGTCTTGCACCACCACCATTAGTATGTTTCGCATAGCGCAAGAATGCAAGCCACCGTAAAAAAGAACGTCTCTCGGGTGGGGGTAAAATAGGCAAAATGGAGGCCTCAAAAACGCATTTTGCTGTAACAAGGAGATCTAGCAAGGAAGGCCCTGAAGGTGGTGGCTTGCTAACTCGACCGAAGCAGAGCTCATTTTTTCTGAACTATTCATTGAATGCCAAAAAAAGGAGTGATGAATCTGGGTTGCTGGTTCGAGTTTCTCGTGGGTATAACATTTTTGTAATTCGCAGTGGCATGGGCGGAAGTGGTGTAGTGACAAGTGGCACGCTTACCACGCGAGCGGTCCGGGATCAAATCCTGGGTCGTGAGTCGCCCGGGCCAACCAAGCCTTCCATCCCTCCGGGGTCGGTTAATTGGTACCAGACTTGTCTGGGAGGATAAAAACACTGACTTGTACATCGGCTGGCCCCGCAAGTCATTGTATAGGCCACATCGCATTCAAATGCCACTGCGAATGTACAAATGGAAGTAGAATGCGTGCCGCATCCCAAAAAGGGATTGATCAACGGCAAATGCTTTATCCTTTATCCTTTTATAACATTTTGCTCCTTGCGGGCTGGCGTATATTTGGCAGATGTCGCTGCCCAAGGGCATGGTAAACACAAGCCAAAATATCGCTGATGACTGCGAAATTATTTGCCATTTCCATAAATTAGGGTCAACACTAGAAACCGATGAATGCTCTGAATATCTTGGGATTCACCCGGGACTGTCCCGTGCTAGCCTCTGCGAACCCTTTGGTCCCTACAAAATAATAATCCCTACCTCTAGGGGTCTTTCAGCGGTCGACCGATAAACAAGAATGAATGTGGAAATAGTAATTTCTTAAAATACCGAATAGAGATGAAGTCTCACTAGATTGAACAACTATGGCAGTAGAAAACGCAGAACCCCGCCACCTGCTATCGTGGTGCGGTCCCATTACTCCAATAATCGAAACGAGCTTGATGGATGACTCATTAATGAAATCCTAGTAACCCACTGATGGGATTGTAGGAGTCCAGTAGCGGATCACACAAGAGTTTACTTGAGTGATCGAGTAAATTATACGTCTAAACTGACTATACAATTAAAACAACCTTTCAGTTTACCATGCGAGATGTGCTCGAAGAGTTTCAAACGCAGATGAGCGGTAACTATATTGTAAAATGCGTTGTAGCCGAATGCTCCAGAATGAAATCATATAATGTGAGTTACTTTAGTTAACTTATGTGGGCTATATAAGAAAGGGCATGAGAAAGCAACTGCAACGAGTTCAAGTTTGAGAAATTGCTTCAGCTGGCCCTAGGGCGTTTGCTGTTGGTGCCTGGGGGATGCAAAAAACCATGCAGTATATTCCGATTGCTTACCGCCCCTTTCTATCAATGTTGCGGGCATATCTCTTGAAATGGGTATAAGCAATGGGACAAGAGATTGTCAGTGTTCCATGCACTTTTACTAGATTTATAGCCCACTTAGTCTCAACCACTCCCACGCTGCCGCTCAAAATAGCTGCTTGGGTCAAATGAAATTTTCTTTCGCTGGGTCAAATAAAATTTTCTTTCGCTTTTCTTCCTCAACCAGAATGGCTGGCGAGCAAAACTTTGACAGCTATTGAATCAGCACTGAAGTTTAACGAGGTGTGCAGAGAATTTCCGTCGTTTCCACTGCGAAACAATGGTGGAACAGATTTCGAAAGCCACGTCAATCCCCACGCTTGGTTTGCAAAAAAAAACCGCACGGGAACATGTATTTTCACTTAGGTTTGAATGGTTCCGTCATTATGTAGAAGTTTGCACAGCTACGAAATTTCTCATCTAGGTAATTGAACAAAACACTGGGAAAAGGATCCCGTGAAAAAATGCTTCACGAAGCACCACGTACTCGCATTCATGTCGGAATCGCGATAATAATTGGATGCGAGGCTTAAACATGACTTTTGGCGTCAGTTGATATAGAAGTTCCAACGTAACGAGCTACGAGACGTAGGATCCCTGTAACTCTCTCTGATCCCGCCTACCCGGCTAACAATCCCATCTATTCGGGTTCTACTAAGCTTGCCCGGACGGATATAAAGCACTGCCCTGCACATCGCCTGGCCCAGCAAGTACCTGTACGTACGCAATTGAACTCAAATAATACTAATAACAGATAATCTATTATAATAACAGGTATTAGACATTAATAAGGCCAGCTTAGATTTTTTAGATTATTGTAACAGATAATAATATTAATCATGATAGATTCCTAACTGAAGTAGAGTAAGGTTTCGATTTAAAAAAAAAGATCAAGCAGTCATTTTATAGCAATTTTTGTAATTTTGAGAACAGTAACGTTCAAAAATAAATGCCTTATCTCGGAAAAGTTTATTTCTAGATCCCAGCAAAAGCGGTTTTGATCAAAAAAGCCAGAAAAAGCTTGTAGACCAAGGACTCAAAGACACAGCCCATAATAATTGGACGAGTGAAAAAGGGGTTGAAATATGAAGCAGTGCATGTAATTCGAACTGTAGTTAAGAAAAAAGGAAAAAAAGCTCTATCAACCCCCTCCCTGAATAGGGCCGTTTTTCTAGTTTAGATAGATTCTCGTTTCTCTCTGATTTAGTTTTTATGGTACGTCATCCCTTATTGCTCCAGTTTGCAGAAGTGCCCTGCCTACGACCACTGTGAGAGGGGAATTGAATGGAATCCTGGTGTTCAACACGTCAACGTCTACCAAACACCTGCAGCTATTAAAATGAGATTCTATCCCATGTATCAAAGTGCCCATCGACACTGATTGGGGGTCATTTCAGTTTATTTCTTGGTAACTAAAATTCGGTCTTGTAGTAATTTACTCATAGCTCAAAGTCATAATATTGTTTCTACCAATTATCCATTATCAGAAATGATGTATATAAATATCATGGAAGCTACATATACGGCTTGCTTAACACCGTCCTACTTCCATCGATCGGCCGCACCGCGACCGCTCGTGGACATTTTTTTTAAATTTTGTTATGCAATGGTGAACATGAGCAGTTTTATTTCTGAAACAAAAAGAAGAATGTTTTATTGACATTGTCGTGTACAGCTTATTGTATCTGAGCGAAGTAGACCACAATCCCCCTTCACAGCAATATTTTTGGCATTTTAATGTCCACAAAACCATTGACTCTAAGAAAGAGGACATTAGACTCGAAACCCTTACTTGTGGACTAAATGTCGAGTCTAATTCTGGAGAGTGATTGGAAATAAGGGAAAATTCAAAAAGTTTACGCTAGTAGTATAATAATTGTATGGAATTTGTCTGCATAGCCCATCACACCTTACCCTGAGGAAACAAAGGCCTCCCTGTCAGAGGACAGCACAAGCTGCCGCAGAGACAATGTGGCGGCGACCAATCACAGCTCCAGCTTAGTCAGCCAATCACATCACTTCACCAATTGTGTAATGGACTACGAAAACAAACTCACATGGCATGATATTCATACAAACTTCAAACTACATAGCATATTGCCAACTATCCGAGGTAAAACACGAAACTCCTCACAAATGAGTTACAATAGCCGACCCGGTGACACAGTTAACAATAGAAAAATCTAAAGATATTATCCTTATACAAATTGTAAAGGCCACTAACAACCTATAGTCGGTATCACTTATTGGCGCTTTACAGCATTCAAGGGGATACTTACTCCAACAGCTTCCGTACCTGGCAACTCGCCAACTTTTTAGGCAAGGCTGCACACGCAGAGTACCTTACTGAACTTGAACCCCGACTTTACAATTAATGGGAGCACTCGCGATTGAGACAGGATCGAGACTCGTTTGTATTTCCCTGGGGGCAAAATAAACCCGAATATTACCTCTAGTTGGGTTCCGCTGGTGAATTTTTGTGAACGCGTTAGTGAAAATGAGCACAAAGAATTTGTTAGGTTCTGAATAAGGGAAGAGGTGGAATGTGCAGAAACCATACAGTCAAAAATGTATTTTCGTACATTCGGAGGGGTTGATCTGTAATTCTCCTCTATACAGGTTCAACATGTCGCAGTCAAATGGTTGGGCGCGTAGCGATTAGCTCAGCGGTCGCGTGCGTGACCGCGACGCGTCGACCGCTCCTAAAACGCACCCTTAGCTTCTACCTAATGTGTACATTAACTGGAGCAACAACTCAAATCTCGATCCCCGCCTCATCGTTTGTGCAACCCTTCGCGAAACAAATCACAACCCAATCACAAACAATTCCCTATACAAACATCATTTGTACTCTAGATGCTTGGAATTATGAGAAAGTCACAACGTTACTAGGGTACTAAACATTTAAATATTAGTAGTAATGAAATATGTCAGATAGTTAATAAAATGTGAAAGATGAACATAGTATACAATTCAGACGTGGGTCAAGTACGAAATTAAAAAAAAAACTACTTCATATTATTTTGGAGCTTTGTTACGTACAATATTACACGGTGTACCTGGTTGAGATGGAGGAGCGATTGAGCTGAACGAACTACGGCACGACTCCAACGAGGCTACTGAACCCCTAAAATTATCACTGTAAGTATTACCAGCTACGGATTGCTGCTCATAATGTGGGCGGTTTCCTTAAAGGACGAATTCACGATGAAAAAGCAACCCATTTCAAATTAACCTAGGGATGGTGAGTGGTACACGAAAGAAGGAAGAACCATGAGAAACGGCCCAGAACCCGAGAAATGGGACCCCTTCCTTGCCCGTTGATTTGAGCATTGATGCGACTCTCATCGCTGTGCCCTCTTCAACACTACGCTCTCTCAGCTATCTAATCACTCGCCACGTATTGAACTACGGCGAGTGATCAGATGATCGGTGGGCGGAGATCGCCGGACCCGCCAGCTTTGAGGCATGATAGGTCGCCGAGGTCAAATTTTTCCATGCGAATTGCGCGTCAGTTCGCACCCTCAGGAGGTCCGTGGGTCCCTCAACTAGGTCAGTTTCCCTTTCTTCGACCTTCATTCTAATCGTGAATTCCTCCTTTAAACAGGTTGCCAGCTGTTTTGCAGGGGACAGCAGAAATGAGTGAGGTATGAGGGATCTCAAATGGGATACTAGGTATCGTACCAGCCCTCTAGGGGAATTTATTTTGGAGATAGTTTCTTTATATACTTCCTGGCTGACACTACATCCACCAGTGAACCCTGATCCAGTCCCTTATTTCGCTCTGACGCCGAATGCATTCAGTGTGGGAAGTCACATCCAATTCGGATTCCCGTCTCGTTTCGAAACCACTTCCCTCGGTCATTTGGAGGACAGTCACCACCAAGGATTATCCAGCAACACCAAAAAACCCACCCACTCACTCACAAGGTCAAAAAATTCTTCGCCCTCTCCCCTTGGCGCCCTGCCAGTAATAGACTAAGACAGCTGCATATGTCCATCAAAACTAGCACCTTTTACCAACTAAAATGAGCATGGGCGGATCTGACTTACCACCAGGACTCCCTGCGTGATTTTTTCATCCCTATTTCACGGATCTTGGTGGAAGACCACATATCTGTGGGGAGGCTTACGGAATGTAACTTCACAACAATTAAATTGTCTGTGAGAAAAAAGTAGTAAAGTGCTGTTAACTTACCTGAAGTCGGCCGAGTCCAATAATTCATGGTAATACATTAATTTGCATTTGTGGCTGCCAATACTAAAGTCGAAAGTGGTGTTGTGCTGACCAGGAATCTGCAATCAATAAATTAATGAGAAAAACCTATCGCAAATACCAAACACAGAAAACTCCTATATTATGAAATTCTATTACCTCAGGAACCCTCCACTGAAGAATGTAGGTCCCGGATCGCGAGCAGAAGTGCGAACCCTGAATTGGCAAGATTGGTGATTAAAACGGTCTTTGATAGAGAAAGATGTCGTCGAAGAAGGTAGATGAAGATCCAACTGGTCGGTGGGGGTGGGGCGCTTCGGGTGGCAAATGGTGCGCTATCAACGGCATGATGAGGCGCCAAGGGGACCTCAAACGCCCCTCCGTTTCTCAGACACGCCCACTGATGGATGGCACGTGACACGGAAGGAACTATGACGTCGAGGTGTTACCGACACTGTTGGTTTTTCTTCTTTCTAATGATAAATGTTGCACCCGCCACGCGGCACCTATCCATTAACTGCCGTTCGCAGAACGGCAGCGCTCAACTGAGCCCGAGTGCTCTCTACATTAACGGTGAACTCGTCCACTCCCCAAACCAACAGTCGGAGTGAGGGTTCCATTTCTAGGGCTTCTCACCATTCCCCTAGGGATTTTTTTGAGCTCTGTTTGTTACCATCATTTTCACGTTACGGCGATATTTCGCTTATCTCAGAAGCTCCCTTCAAACCTCTACACATGTTCCATCCGCACACTCTTTTTTTCCTTCAATTTTTACGACAACAATTTTTACAACAATCCGAACCTATTTTTGAAGGCATTTTGATGTAAAGTGTTGAAAAAAAATTAACATTCAAACCTGCATAGAGTCTCCCTCTTGAAATACTACTGGTTTCTCTTCGATTGTGAGATCGGGACCAAGAGTGAGAGACGGATCGGACGACACTACCGGTAGCGGATTGTTGGCGATTGCAGCCGTCACCATCTCGACCGGGTTCATCATAGTGGGCGAATGAGGAACGGCCGCTTCTTGAATCACCTTGAATGTTTCAAAATGAATCGATATGCCGGCTAAAATCAAATCTGTAGGCTTCTAATGAATCTTAAGGGCTTGCTAAGAAACTCCAGTTTCTGCGAAAGTATCACCAGGTGATGGCAGTTCGAAAGAAATCGTGAACCCTCAGAGGAGAGACATCACTTCACAAAAATCATGCCGTTATAAATTTATTGGTCTAAAACAAGATACGCTGATAACCTTGTGAGCGCATCGCGACAGCGCTCTACCCACTAGTAACTGAACTAAAGAAGTAGTGAAATATTCGACAGTGAAACGCTCAACACCTATTCTACATATTCGCAGGGGAAAACAGGGAGCCAGTAAAGCTCGGAGCACAGCCGCTCATATGAATCAAGTAGAAAAACTATGGACCCAGATTGGAATTACCATCACGACCAGCCGTGCGCCCGACACATTGCGAGGAGGTCGTATTTGGACTCAGCATGGCCAATCGCCCGTTGGGAATATCGGGACGCGGGTTGTGTTTGGGAAAGTTTAAGAGGAAGATTTTTTGAGTTTCACGAAAAATTAATGAAATGGATGAAATCACACAACTGCCGTTTCAAAAATTATGTACCTCCACCTTCTCTTCCTCACGCAAGCTCGAAGGACTTTTCCAAGAGGAGAATTCAGGGTTGTCATCAGATATTGGAATTGGTGACATCGAGGATGGTGGTTGGTGGTGGGGGAGGAGGAGAGGGAGGGTTATGAGAATCAAATTCTCAACTGGCCTCCAGCCACGGTTGACCCTGATTGCTGCATTTTACAGCATCTGAGCGAGCTCTCAACGGCACCTGGCGATCTTTTATAATTTGCACTTACAGTTTAGCTCTAAAGCTTGAGGATTACGTATTTCACTCCTGCCCGCCTCAGGCTAGCATCTACAAGCCCTAATCCTTTACTTCGTCTTATTTTTATATTCATAGGGATGCATTCGAAATAAATGGTTCATATGAATGACAATAGACGTAAAAATTGATTTACTATTCGACAATAAGAAAGTAATGATAAAAATCATATTTTCAACAAACCTTCGGAGTATGGTACACAACAAATTCACAGTCGCTCTTCAGAATATCGAAATCCCATGTGAGAACACATCCCGACGAAGCGATCGGTACAACAACCTAAACATTTTTTTCTTTATCTATACCAAAAGTTTTATGAATGGCTTTACACCCGTGACTAGCCGGTCAAAATATAGAAACTCAAAGGCTGGGGTACTGAAATAAGGTGGGAATGGAGCTGGAGGAGCTCCATTGTGCTCCACGTCTTTATGGGATATCTCTTGCACTAATTATAAGGATAAAAGCATCAACAACACGTTAATCTGGAGTGACTTTATGATGAGAATCAGCGAAAGGTCCTTAATACACACTCTATCTATTTTTACCAGTGAAACGACCAGCGATCCACCCACTCTGGTACTCCTCCCCTACCCAACCCCTCCTTTAACAGCGCTCAGCATATTCACAAATTACCAAGCCTTGGCCCAGCTCGGGGAGGAGAGGGAGGAGTATACGTCATGACATGGTCCTCTCGCACCTCTGACGCGCGTACTCCTCTTGCGCTAGTGGCACTTTCTCTACGAGTGTGTGCCCCCCCCCCCCCTTCCGCTCCATCGGGATTCTTTCACTAAGCTACTCGTGAAGTGACAGATTTCAGAATGAAGATGCTTAGAAACGAAGTATCACCTCCACTGGATAACCTCGTGTTACAGATGCCTTCGTATACATCGAGCTGAGTACATCGGCGTCGTCGGGCAGATCTTCAACCGGTCTGTACTGTGATTTCGGTATGTGGCCGCCTATTGGGCAATCTGCTAAGCATGTACCGCCTAAACAAGAACATTTGGGTATTCAAACTATTTGATATTGGTGTGAAATTCCAAGATAAATTTCTTCACCTAAGAAGTCCGGAATGTATTGCTCATCAATGTATTTACTAATTTCATCCTTGACAATCTCGCCACTGTTGATCATGAACTTGTTGCGGGTGTTCTCGTCAATGAATGGAGAAATCAGGGTCCATAAGACTGGAAACACTCGTGGGGCTCTCACGATCAGCACTTGGCCCATTGTTTCTGGGTAATGAGCCTGGAATACAGTTGTTAGTTAAAATGGTTCCTTTACTATTCACGTTGCACACAGACTTGGAGTCGGTTAACATACACCCCGACCAAGCATTTAATCGGGAAAAGTGGCGTCAGCATATCAGAAAAGCGGACCCCGCCAACAAACGGGACAAACGCTGAAGAATAAGAAGAAGAAGAAGACTATTCACGTTCAGAAAATCACAGATAAGTCTAATCACAGCGCTGAGCTTGAACAACGCTATATTTGAACGGTCCTCAACAAGGGACTTTCTATTACATTTTGCTTAACAAAGAAACCCTTTACCAGTAGATGCTTGGTTTTCAGAACTTACCTCAACGATTTCGATGATGCGCAGCAGAGACTGTACACCTGGCCTCCAAAGATGTCGCATACTTAAACCTTCGAGGTCCACCAAAAGACTCCATGTGCTAAAAATTGAAAAACAATGAAATGTATTATTCTTAAACACATCCACCGGCCACCGTCACGGTTTTCACAAAATTGCGACAGAGCCTGCGGTTGCGCAGCGGTTAGCCAAGATTATTACACGAGGCCCGCTTTGAAGCGTAAAATTTAAAGGAACGGGTATTGATCGAATTGGTGTGTTATTCGATTCAAAAACTGGAGAAGAAGTGCGAAGAGGAACGTCACTAGGTGTAAAAGCAGGAAATAACGTGAAAAGCAATGAAGTTTTCAACTTGAGCGTGGGGCGACAGAGACACATAGCATCGAGAGGGAAGACGCGAGAGAGCACGTTGTGCGTTAGAGGGCGCATACGCTACCTATGCTACAATTGACAAGAATGGCAGCGGTCGCAGCGGTCAAGCAAACGCATCAGATCCTTGTCACGGACTTTGAAGTCGCGACTTCTGTGATTAGGGGTTGTGCTACCCCACTCAAAGGGAGGACTTCTACGAGCACCCTATTGCAACTCGTGACTTCAAATGAGACTGCTAATCAGTTCAAACCTTTCCAGCGGATACCTCTACCACAAGTTTATTTTGCAGCTATAACAAGGCTCATGACGTCGCATTGAACCCGCAACGCGACCGCGTTCGTTCAACACATTGATGAGAGACCGTAAAGTGTGTTCTTCGGCATCTCTTTTTATATTTTTACAAAACCAGCAGTAATCCTTCAATAATTTGGTTACTGGTAATGGGTATAGTATGTTCTGTAGCCAACGGTGTAGACGGACAACTTTCTAACACAAAAATACTAGTGACTCAAGCAAAACCATACCCACTCGCGGGGAACCCTGACGCGCATGCGCGTCATGCTGTCCCCAATGTGTTAGACATAATGGCACAATAAGAAACTCGGTTCTCGAAGAAACGGGTGTAAAAGGACAAACCTGATAGGAGCTCCAATTTGTTTGGTAGCCTCAGCCGTTTTTATCAAGCCTTCTTCGCAGACTGACAGCGTGAGTTTGACGATATTCTCCAGACCACAAGATCGAAGCATACCTTTCATGTCGAGATTACCAAGACGCAATAAGAATAATGGCCGTCCTTCCTTTAAAAAAATAACCCAATTATAAAGGAACACAAAACCTTCAAAACCAATCAATATCAATCAAGGACCTTGTCACTGTGATGCCAACATCCTGGGAAGAACTGCGTCAACACTGCAGGTGGGGTCCACTCCTATAACGTGACAAAAATATATCAAACATTTAGTTCTAACTTTTTCAAAATCAATAAAAATTATGTACTCTATGACTAAATCTACCGCTTACTTGTAATATCCTATCGACATTGTGTTGTTTTCTCCAAATGATACTGTTGTGAACGAGCTCCTTCGCTTTAGCGACATCGAAATCTCGTGCTCGAAGAAACCGTAACAAATGCGCATCGTTTGGCAATTTACCCTTGAACAGGTAACCAGTCAATTGATGTAAAACATCGAAAATTGCAATAAAACGTTCTCAATCCTCTACAGAATCGCGTGTAACTATGGAAATATACTACCATTACTAATAGCGTTAATTATAAGAAAATTAAGGAGAAGGAAAACAAAAAATTGGAAAAAAATAGAGGTAGCTCCGGGATATTCTACAAGGCTAGAATGTAGAAACAACGCTTTTTCATAACCCAAAATATTTGCATTAAATAAAATGTCACGGCTTGTTTAGATTATGAGACTGTATTTTTCGTTCCGCAATTTCTCCCAGTTTAGGCCACGCTCACACACAGCCTTCAGAAGAACCAGAGAATCCGCGAAAAGAATCAACGTCAATCATGGAAACCGAATAATGGTAGAATCGAGGGACTAGGTTATCGAATAATCCGCGAAATAAAATATTAAAAAGTCAACTGGTAGAATGGAGAGATGGAGAAATGCAGACAAGGAGAAGCTGAACGATTAGACGGATGCCATGCTGATAAAAAACATGAGAATGATAGGTTACGCATCAATGATAGCCAAACCGATCAATACGCATAAAATGTTTTCCACAGATTCTCCGACTCTACAGTACTCTGATTCTCCAATTCCTCCGCTCGCTTGAAAGCATGACTCTTTTCCCTTCCGCAAGTTCTCCACTTCTCTCAAAACTAATAGGAAGTGAGACTAATTGGGACTTATTCTGCAAATTTTAGCGATTCAACGGCTGAACAGTTCCGCACTCGGTTGCTTGCTAATCTGCCGATCAATAAGTATCTTTTTGTGAGCAAACCTTTGGACAATCTTGCAGATTTGTGGCGCTTCAAAATTCCAGCATCAATCACACCACCTATCCAGGGAATTTACTCGAAAAGTCATCATAAAAAATCGATAGACAAATTGGTTACAACAGAATAACAAAAATCTTGATGAACGCTCTCAAATAAATGAACAGGTCGATTTCAGGACATTAGTGGTCTAATTAAGATTAGCAGGACCTACTGGCTGTAATGTTTATTTATATCTTCCCCATAGATTATTTAAAAGCCAGTGTACAGCACTGAACTCTTAAAAAGAGAGAAGATGAGCAGGTATCAAGATCTACAACTTCCGTCTAACTTTTTTCGCAAATTCAACTCTATCACAGCAGCTTCGAATGACTATCGATTACTTAAATATTTTCAAAAATCAACCAAAACAGCAATGGAAACCAACCGCGCCGCGACAGCACGCACCAATTCCTTGATCTTCTATTTTTTTCGGGAGCAGTTGATGGTTTCATCCAATAGGGGGGGGGGCGTATTTGGTGCAAAAATTCGTGCTGCCTGCCGTGAGCCTAATTTTGAATGAGTAGGGAGCTTCCGGGTGGGTGTAAAAGGAGAAACGGTTGCCCTGCACCTTGGAGACTTCAACCTTTTAGGATAGACAAAGTATTTGTAACACTGGCGGGTGACACGAACATCACAAGCCCCCTCCCCCCTCTTACTGGAACAGAGCCGAAGCTGCTCTTGAACCTATATGTACATATAATCGCTGTGCAGAGTTATTTCAGATAGGAATCGTAATGTAGATAGGATACGCTTCCCTAATATACTGTTTATTCATTGCTTTTGGCAGCCGCTGCGCATAGGCGCGCGTCACTATGTGACTAGAATGGCCGCAAAGAACTAATGTGAAAAAAAGAATAATGCTCGATAAAACAGATCCATATGACAAATATAATACCTAACCAAGATGTTCTATTCAGCAATAAGACACATTTCGAAAAAGAAGGAAACGTTGAAGTCAACCACATACCTTGTGATGGGCTTGAAGTCCATATTTCAGCTCACAGAGTCGCGACTCTTCTAACGGACTTAGCTGACCCAAAAATCGTCGAATATACTCGGCCTCGAGTTTCGACTCAGCTGAAACGGAACCACATACTTGAAAGATGAGACCAATATACACACTTGAGGTTTGTACTTACCAATAACAAATTTTACTGATCGACGACGTCTGCCAGTTTTATCATAACGACGAGCTAGCATTAGCTAGCATTGATCCGTAGACCTCAGTGAGATAATAAAGATTTCGCGCCTCTCCGTCCTACGTGCACCTCCCTCATTTCACTCAGCAATCCCTCAACTCTCCGGCATTTACATGCTCCATATGTTACGGCATCCACTTGAACGCACACACTGTATCGTGTATCTTTCCGACAACGCGGCTCGTCCAGCTCAAACAAAAGAGGGGGAGAACGCGCGCATGCACCCGAGCGTCACCAGTGAGCGCACTTTACGCCTCCATACTTGGTTGCTACGAGTCAAGAGTGATGAAACCATGCGTCATGATTGATCGACATACGGTGAAATCGCGTGCGCTACTGATCGATACCTGCTCCCTGCACCATATATTTGCAGTAAGAGATTGTTCGCAGGACATTCCTATATTTATTCGTTGATTAAATATATTCGGTGTGTATAAAAAAGCTCCGACTGTGGCCGGCACATTACAGTACTCGGTGCGATGCAGCTGAGGACACAAATGCCATTAATGCAATTAAATCACATACTAGTAACTGTGGTAAAAAAATTGCTTCATGTAAACGCCCATCATGGAAATATAATATTTGTTAGGAATACAGAAAACGATCACTAGTTGCCCCTCCACTTTTCAGCTGTGACGACCAGCGCAGCGACGAGTTGACATCACTTAGCTAAGGCCATTATGCCGATGCACTTCAATTAACCAGATTTACTTGATTGTACTCTTCCATGGAAATCGGTCATATAACCCCTCATCCTCAAAACACATCGCTCGAATCAGCTCGAGAAAAACCTTACAACAAGAAAATTCCCTGTCTTTCCGTTATGGCTTACTGGAGAAGCCAACTTCCAACAGATTCCAGTAGCTGGTTAAACCACTGCGATATGCGAAACTCCGCTCTTTAAGGTGGCCCTTCCGAGCTGTTAACCGGGAAAGAAAACGTAAGTTCCAAATTCTTTCAGAAGCTCAAGAAAAATCCTTTTAAAAATTTCTCTTCTCATAATTTCTCACGTTACTTAGAGAACAATTTCAATTTCACCTCACAAGATCCAATCCTCTTCCAGAAAATCCCGAACACAACCCCCTCTCAGAGATTTGCCTTTGGGCGAGATTTAATCCGGAATTTGCTCCTCAGCTCATGGGGGCTAAGTTGCGCACTTGTGCTTGCGACCTTCAACCAATTTGTAAGATCCTAGCCCTTCAAAATCCGACCCATCACAGCTGTTACGAAAATAATTCTAAAACCATTAAATAGGATTAGACGGACTGAGAAGACCGAAATTTCAGAACATGTGTAAAGCAGGGGCCGTTGTTCTCATTTAACTCGTGGGCTATAAGTTACACCAAGATAACTCAAGCGGTTATTCCTGTGATTGAAATATATCACACTTACACAATTAGGCCACATTCCATAAGGTCGTTCCCAAGTCTACCATTAAATATGCTCATTGACTAGTGAAACCCTACAATTCGACCCTGTCATTTTTCCATGCGAAAGGAGTAATCCTATAATCCCTCGCTACAGGCGCCAAATTATGCCGAGATTTGGGTAAAATACCACCCATTATATGTAAATACGATTCCAATCCATTAAAAACTCACTTCGACACCAGACGGACCACTTTAATACTATAAGTACCCCTTAATTTTTGTAGAATTCACCAACAATGCGGGTTATAAATTACGGTAAAAGCCGGCTTATCAGGCGAATATTTACAGCAAAATCATGGGACTCTGGTTAGATAACGGCTCAAGCGGAGAATGCAAATGGTAGTCCACATAAGATGGTCGGTCGCCCGCGACCGCACGCACGATATCCAGGTGATATCACCTGTCCATTGAGGGCAGTGAGCCTCCGACTATTTCCATTGGTCGTAGAGAGAGCAATTTAGAGGTAGTGAACACGAAGGCCGGAAGAAAAACGATGGCTTTCGATGATTTCGGCGGATATCATTGGTCGCCCAAACCCCTTCAGCGCAATGAAGATTGTAACGGGGACAACTTACAATCCCTCCCCCCAATGACGTCATCAAACCGCTCCGCCTTCGCACCATCGTGTTCACTTTCTTCGTAACCTTGAAAATATCAGTGTGTCCAAAGCAAACACCGTCCATGGACACCTCTGTAATCGATTTTCCGTAAGCGATCATATAAAAACGTTAAGCGTTTCCCAGTCCTGGTTTTTAGATCCGGCTCACAAAATGAACCCTCAGCTCAAAACTACCAAGCTGGCAAATCAATGACAATGAAAGTGGGCTGACCCGTATCAGCGGCTATGATAAGGGAACTTGCTATGGAAGCACGCTCCTTTCCAGCCTTGGAGCCTCTTCAAACTCCAGCACCATCAGTTTCTACCGTTTACCAGTCAATGATCCCGTAGTTTTTGTTTCAATATGTATGAATACCACATATTAAAGATTTGTTTTCAACTCGTTAATCGATTATGACTTTTATTAGCAAATTGGAGTTCGTGAAAAAATAAAAATATCGCACCAATGATAAATATCATTAGACTATTCTTGTGAAAAAAAAAACAAAAGATGGTGCACTTCCAAACAAAATTCCCATAAATTCAGAAGACTAAGGCGAAGTTCATATGATCGAAAACTGTACTTTAAATGTGATTGACATTTGTTTATTTTACACGAAGTCGAACGAATTCACACAAAGTTTTGCGGTCGTGGCGGCAAAGCTGTTTGTGATTGGAGGAGTAAATTCCATAACCAATCACGCTTCTTTCTGAGCGGCTTGTAGCCCCAACCCGTGGTTGCCAACAGAAACTATGATTTTCCTCAAATTTCCACCCCTCCCAATAAGTTTCTCTAAACATCACAAATCTGGAAGCTCCTTGTGAATGGGTGGAAAAATCTGGGCAATTTTTCAAAAACACCGCTTGAAAATGTTTCTCCCGTTCAGGGTTTCGAGCTGTTTGAATGGGCTAATTCTAAATTTCCTAACTCGACAGTTATGAAAGAAAAAATAACGACAATTGGAGGTATCGATCAATCTGACAACCTAAGTTGATATTGGATGTGGCAGGAAAAGTACACCGTCACGTCAAAGGCATTCCTTTGAACAACGACATTCAAACAGTGGGACTGTATGTATCTGATTACACAGTTCCGGCGGGCAACTGTATCCAGTCATGACTTCGACTATTTCGAAATAGAATATCGTTGCATATCACCTGATCTTTTGTTCAACCAATACCTCTGCACCCTCCCCGCCCTCCCCCGTCCCCCAACTCCCCTGATATCTTTCAAATTTTTCACAGAAGTTGTGCCACTAAAGTTTCACAATATAACTTCTAGATACATAGATCCCACGCCATACGCGTGGGCGGAGTCGTTTGGTCCACTGCACCCTTCTCTTTGAAGGATTTCCCTTTGAAAAAGACAAAAAGTGCGATGAGTAGGGCGCACTACACGGAATGACTCCGACCGCACGCACGCCCAGCGTAAGGTTTCATGGGTAAGTTTACAGTTGATAATCAAACAACAGGTAAAAAAAGAAACTAAGATGTACATATGTATTGTGAAGTTATAAAAAATGCGACCCTATCAAGAGAAATATGTGGCGCGTGCCCAGCCAGCCCATGATTGGCTAACCGCTCAAAAAACCAGTCATATCTGCCAACCGCAGTTTGTAATCCATAGCTAACAATTTATCACTAACTAAGTCACTTAAGTGAAAGTTTTAATAAGATCAGACGCTATTTTTAACACCGTTATTATGCAGCAGAAAGATATGTGCTTATAAACCAGCACGCACGTTTTTAAGTCCAATTGTGCTCATTGTTGCAGACTGGTATTGTGATGTTAAGCTAAATGTATAGCGGGTGATCTATACCAGTTGTATTACCTTTAAATACCTATAACCTGAGGATTGTGCAAAGACAGATAGATATCAGAAATATGCGCAATAATTTAATCGTAAACTACTTAGAACTAGATTCCCTACTCATCACAAGATAAGTTAGCCAATCACGACACGCCAACGCGCATGGGGATTGATGTGACCAATCACGATTGCGGCTGGATGTAACACTGGAAAAGTCAAATTTTCTCATTCTCCTTCAACCCCGCTCTTTTTCACTTAATCCTCATTGTAACCGACCCTTGCAAAGACTGCATTCATTAACGGCGAAAATGGTCATCCAAAAACTGCTTTACAACGCCGTTGCACGTCAATCGCAATCAAGGGTCAACGGGGAAGACACGCCGCATAATCTGGATAATCCTTGTTATCAGCCGGTTTACTTCGCATGACATTCAACCAGCAAAGCGAAATGTTCTCGTAGTTCGTCCTAACTCATTCACACTCAGAGGAACTCCGTTGCAGCTCTCGCATGAACGAATAATCAATAAATCAATACTTACGATCATCAAAACTCGTCGAGTTCTTCATCGCCTGCATATCCGTGATGGGCTTCGATTCGCGTCGCATCACAACATGCCTGAAATTCGTATTGAAAAACCATTTTCATTTTTCACACGAAATTTCTGCCAGCTATTGCTGCGATGAGATTTCAACGAAAAAAGTTATTTGCATGAAACCTATAAGATATTGGCAAGCATTCTCCTAGAAATTCAAGGCAGAATGTCTGGCTCGCAGAAATCGCCGATTACGGTAATGCTGCAAGCTACTTTAAGCTAAGGAACTCGTCCATCAGGTAAGAAAGTCGGGAAAGGCCAAATACTGCACTGTTGGGACTCAGAAATTGGATGTACACATTTCAGAATATGTTAAAATCACAACTCAGATTATGGGATGCTATAATCGCCTGAAGGCTTGGTTGCAGCTCTACTAATATAAATGTACTGAAAGTACTATGACCTAAATGTAACAAATGGACATGGATGCTTGGGATGGAAAGCTCGAAAACAAAAGGAAAACAGCCACCCAAATCTGATCATTTTGCCTACATACGGAAATCGGAATCCGGAACGTACCGCACAAAAAATGCTGGACAAAATCTCTTCGAATAACAATCAAGATGATCAAAAGCTTTCAACTCATCCACTACTTTTCCCACTCTAGTCCATAACGGAACATGGCCACTTCAGAGCCTCGCGTGTGGTCGCGGAGCGGCTAGGTTCACAAAGATTAACCTTAATGTAAGGAAGCAATTTTCTTAATAATCCAAAGAGTGTTCACTTGATTAGATATACTCAATTATTACATGGGATCTATAATTCAACTTGTAGATTTTACAACATATTTGCAAAACTGCGCGAAGCTTCGGCAACCGCGCGCAAAACCGCGTCGCATGATAATGCCGCAACTACACAAAGGTTCCCATAATTTGGAAATAAGCTACTGATGGCCAGATGATGACGTCATGTAAATTTTTATCACACAATAACCGATATGTACATTAGAATAGAATCGAATAGCATCACAATCTGGTATTCAACATATCACAGGTACGGTTCCGAAACTTGTTAACATATTAAAAAGCTTAATTAGCGGCCATTTGGCCTTCCGGTAAGCATTTTACCCACGTTTCCTCATCCGCTTGCTCTTTCGAGACGTCGATTGCCGAGTCGGCGATTGAGTTATTGTCCTTGTCTTCGAATTGCGGAATATACGTCACTCCACTTTTTATTAACTCGTCGATGAAGTACTCGAGAATCTCCTTTCCCTATAAAGCCTTTAATCATTCCCGGTTTCAATAGCCCTTGAGAACCACCGCTATTCGCATTCTCACACGACTCACACTACGCCCCTTCACCTCACCTGAAACGCATTACTGGTATCAAATCTACGGGTTTTTTGGAAAGCAGCCGTGACAAACGTCTTTTCTGTTTACTGCTACCACCATTTCCCATTTACTCGATACAGACAGAACGACCGACTGGGGAAAAACTCAGCGCAAACCAGTTTCAACGCACAAGTTATTTGGTATCGCAACATCAAACGATCGGTACTTTACAATACTTCATAGACCATGAAACTTCGAGAACAATCCCCAGATATTCCTTGAAAAAAGGCCATTTCTGAATAAGCAGAGAAGTCCCAATTAAAATTTGCCCCAATTATAGATTAAAATGGCATCTAGAACGAATGCATTTCATAATTATTCGAGGGCGCGACCGTGGGTATGCTTCGCGCCATTGGTGTTCGCTCGCAATCAACCAATCACATACGCGTGTTCGCATGCACAGCGTTCCTCTTGCTTGGCGACAAGCATTAATAACGAATGCGATGGAAGGCCTCCACGATAATTCTCGGATTCTCTTAATAGAACCACATGGAAATCCATGTTTTTGGTAATTCCCTATTCCAATGCATCTTGAACAATAAATTTACCAGCAAAACCCAGCTCACCTTGGCCAAATTAGCTGCGTATTGTTTAACGGCAAGTTTTTCGACGGCCGTCTCAAAGCCGAAAAACGACTTTACGTCTAAAGCCGCATTCTGCTCGAAACACGTCCAATTCGGATTCTCAGGATGAACCTAAAAAACCAAAATAATCCATCAACCTATTTATGTTGATATCATGATCACAAACAAACACTACTGCTATGATTCCCCCTTCAAGAATTTTGCCCATTCCATCCCTCATGCTTACTGGAAAAGCATATGAGTCAACAGATTCAGTTTCTAGGGTCTTGCAAGAGAAATGAGTCCAGCTTAGGGATTACTTCTGTCAAAATATCCTCTCAACTTCCAGACAAAAAAATATGCAATATAAACAGCAGTAAAAAGTCATACGGTTGTCATAACACTTCACGCAACCTAAGACAACCTTAAAATCAAAACTTACATAATAATTACAATGTTCTCGTACAATGATCCGCGACGAGAATGATATATTCGACGCCTCAATTACTAATGTCCGTTTCCGTCGGTCTAGTGAGTTCTTCTGTGTGAAATATATATAATCTACACCCGCAATCTGGAATATTCATTTTAAATTGTCCGGTGACAATTAATTACTTTACAGCTGTGTCTGCACTGTTCAGATGCGTGCGGTCGTGGCGCGCCGTAATAAGAAAGAATTCGATCAATACACTACAGATATGCTGTAGCCCATTATCAGTCGAGCCACGACCGCTTATGCTTCATCAGGCAAATTTGATAGGCCTTAGCGTACTTCAGTGTCACATGTACTTAACTAGTACTAATTATCAGTATACCGTATTGTCGGACTCACTGACCTTTTTAACCAAATATGGCGCGTCGACGTTAAGCTGACATTTCCGCTCAATCACCCACTCAGCACCGTCTTCGCTATGATACTCATACGTAACTTCTGAGCCGACAAATATCGGAATCTGAGGACACGTTGGAAAACGCTTCTCATATGCCTAAAAACGAACTTCATATTAATCACACAGCTCAAATATCCTGTTCGTTAGCATTATGCCCTGAAACGTGTGCAAAAGGGCGTCACATATCGCGCTCTTCAACCTTTCCTCTGCGTCTCTGCTCTCGCTACTTTTCAATCGAAGGGATGAAAAAAATTTTGCCGCTCTTGAAGCACTATAATTACTCCGAATTGTGTTCACACCAATCGTTATAACAGGTCAGAAGTCCCTCCGCGCCGATTAAATCAATAGGCATCTGGACCGTGAGGCAACCAATGAGACCTGTCGAGTCGGCTTACTTTATCGATTAATTATAGGCATACAGTCAGACTGCGTACTGCAAAAAAAACTGCTGAAGAATGGAACTACTGGAATAAGTGTCATGTCCAATTTTTAGCCTATTGCCTTCCGCAATGCTTAACAGGCAGGATATCGATTGGTAGATCACTGTTACCCTAGCGCAAGTATGACAAATAAAGATTAAGTACCTAATCCGATTAAGGATTACTTAACAGCACAAAAATATATAAATAATACTCACCGCTATAACTAATTCAAAAGGGTGTTTATAGACCCTAACGGGTGATTGATAGGTTTGCACCATAATGTGCAACCTCTTCTGAAATTCATGAAATAAAATACGAATATCACTACTCAGAACAAGACGCGGACTACGAGAGAGCAAATGGAAAATCATTAAAAACGAGCAAAATTTCAAAAATACTCAGATACTACCACAGTATTCGATAAGTAATAGTAATTGTGCATAATTAGAAGAGGAGAATGGTAACTAGTTTATTCGATTACCATATACTGATGCAATCTAGTGCAGGTGTAACGAAATCGGGGCCGAATCGAAAGCGAAGAGATATGTTGAATGATAAGACACGACACGGGGGGTTATGACCGAAAACAAACCTCGAACTCAGAGATCATTGCCACGAGTGGCCCTCATCCCAGCCCTCAACCTAGTAAAGATACCACTAACTTTACGAATTCTGTCATCGAAGTGAAGATTCCAAAGGGTTAAAGCGTCTACACATAAACCCCCCTACGCCCTTCTACCCAACCACTAAAAGTAGGCTAAAAAATTTTCTTGGGTTCAGCGAATAGTGAAAAATTCCTATTATAAATGCTGTAAAGAACGTGAAATTACAGAGAGCTTCACAGCTTTGAGCGACTTCCAACACCATGGCACATTCTTAAATGTCTGCTCCCACGCGCGATTTTTTATTCCAGAAAAATTTGACTCGGTGTGAGGGTGCCCCTACACCAACATGTATGCCAAGGGGTTAGAACCAGCGTCGAACAAAGCGAGGCGATTCCCAAAAACTTTAAGATCCCCCTTCCCTATGAGCCTCACCTCCAGTCTGTTCCTTTAGGATACGGATCGGACGAACGGAAGGTTGACCCTGGTTAGAACCTAAAGCAGGAAAGGGCCGAGATTTCATTCGTCTCGGAACCTTGGCCAAATTCTCTGAATCAAGAACAAATTCCCCCCCCCCCCCCCGCTTGAAATAGGTAAAAAGCTCGAAAACTTTCAATTTCTCACATTAAAATCGGAACAACACGTGTGAAACAGTAACTGTGGCAGTGAGGAACATACCATGCCTGAAAGTGCAAAAAAATGTTGGCAATTGGTAAGTCACCACTGGAAATTTGAAACCTGCGCAAAAAGAATTTTTTCTTAGCCGCATGCTAACATCGGGACCCCTTGTCCCACAGGACAAAAAAATGCGTCCAACCATGAGGACACGAGTCACCAAGGAGTCAAAGTTGTCTCCAGTCGCGACTCATTGCAACCTCGAGTATTGATTGGTCGCTTCGCGCCGTGAATCTTAACATTGGGTCATTCACCAAACAATTTGTAGAGGCTTGCAGCAGTAATCGAAGGTCACCATATGGTTGTGTCCCGGGGTGAGATGTATATATTCCCTCTAAATTAGTGTGCGAATGAGAAGCTGGCAAGGCGAAAAGTAAACAATGGGTCTCTCAAGGGCAGATGACTCTCGCTATACTAGCAATATGTCCCATAACGTCATCCTTCATGTGGGCTGTAGACGGCGGCATCATTTGTACCACGTCAACCCCCGAGAGGAGCAATACATCAAATGAGAGGTATTATTTCTGTTGAAAAGACGAAAACAAAGTTTAAAAAACAGAGAAACCAGTTTTCAAAAATCATACAAAATGTGACAATGAGAAACATGTGAGAAGAGCGAACACTCAATCAGCTCTTAAAAAAAGTAGGCCGAATTAGCTGGAAATTCTCAGATCAGAAACGACAAAAATTCCTTGTTAAAACAAAGAGAGAAGAGACAGGGAAGAGAGGGAAAGATTGAGCTCTTGCTTCTTATCTCTTCTCTCAATTGGATGCCTATAGAAGAATCGAAAGACAGTAGAATAGTCCCCCAAAAGCGGCGGCGCCTAGAACTAAGCGCTGAAGCGTGACAAGGGATCGGAGTAAGAGCCTCAGTAGAAAAAACGCCACAGCAATTGGTTAAGAAGATGCCAGAAGGAAAACAAACTTATGCTGAAGCCCCTCCCCTGATCGCTCGTTTTTTTAGGTAAGGATACACCAGGAGATGAATTAAAATTAATAAGATGAAACCAATCGAAAGCCGCCCATATGAAGACCTGTACCCTGTCACAGATCATTAGTCATCGTGCAGTACTCAAAGCTATCCCAAACACTCGCATATGGTAGTTGAAATCAGCTGCCATATGAAGGACTGTCATGTGATGGGCGGACGTAATTACGGGGCGCAAATTAACAGACACCGCCAAGAAATTAGCCCGATTCCTCCTAAAAAAAATTCGTTGAAACGACAATAGGTCGTAAAATGGGCGCATCTGTCGAGTTGTAACATAACCCTAGGTGTCTCAGGTGATTCAGGTTCTCGCATCGGACCACGAACTTTGGTCACACCCCTTTGCCTGTCGCTCCTTCCCGCGATCGAGCTGCTCGTTCAACCTGAAGTTTTTCCAGTCAGAAGTCAGGATGAAAGTTAGCGGAAGCTGAGCCTCGATATTAAGATGGGAACTACCTTGTGTTTTAGCGAACAATCCTCTCTATGCAGTGGAAGACGGAAAAATCATAGATGCTAACTTTTCTACATTTGGCTGAGAGTGGAGCCTTCTGGTGTGGAAAGGGGGGGGGGGGAGTTCATATTTGTGGTTTCGGAAGGGAGCACAGGTTTCAATTTGGCCTCGACGTGTGGCTCACCCTGGCCCCTAGTGGGCGGAGGTGTAGTGTCTTGTGCAGGACAAAAACAGATTCATCTTGGCCGAGGCGTAGTCTACGCTATAGTTCCTTTAGGCTTACTATCATTCTTCATTCCAGGGAGAAAAAAAGAGAAAAATGAACAATAATTCTTTTTTTCTTGTTGGATAATATCGGGATTTACGGATAACACCTTTTTCTTGCTTTTTTGAGGCTGGAATCTAACATCCACTTTAAAATCTGGTACCTTTTGTGAATTGTCGGCTAACTACCATTCACTATTCAGTGCATGCTTCTGATAAGCTGGTTATACGACGGCGCTCATGTCCTAAGGGGAGGGGGGGGCATACTCACGTCCTCCCCTAGAATCCCTCCCCCTTCCTAAAGCTTAATCCCAGAATCTTCAAATGGCTCACTCATTTCAATGATCCCATAAAGACATTAGCGCCATTGAGACGATAACTGGACCCATAAAAAGCATTTCTATGACTTCAACGTCCGTCACGGAAGCGTGGAAATATGGTTGCCTAGATTTGGGATGGGATTTTATACCACCCGTGACGTCAATAAATAAACAGTCGCGGAAGCTAATTAATGACCTATTACCTCCCATTAATTACTTAATTACCTATTATGGTCTCCACAAGGCCAACAGTAGTTGCGGCCAAAATAGAGATTTTCACTCAATAAATTGACTAAAGCGAACAAAATCTAGAGCTCGGTTTGGCGACAGTTGTCCAGGTGGAAAAGGCCAAGCCGCTAGAATGAGGCTGAACTCCCTATGCTTACCAGGTGAGGCGTAATTGAGCTAGATTTTATATGAGCTATTTACATGCATACGGCAATTGGTCGTCACATGCTAATGAGATAATGATGTGATATGACGTTCATGCTAACAATCGTGAACCCCTTGTTATGGGAAACATAGCTCCACAAGGACGTCGGAAATCGGAACGGAGTGATAAAAACCCTCCGGTCATAGAGGATGCTTATGCTGATGACAGAGGTCATGCATATCCAGGATGAGCGACTCGTTGAAGGGATAAGCGAACATGACCTTCCTCATTCCAAAACCTTAATTGTGTCCCCTGTCTTTAAGTCTTCTACGACTGCTTCTCTTGGTCGGAGCCTGATTTCTCAAGAAAACCATATAAGACTGAAATGATCCCATAGAATTTTTCAAATTTTTGTCCCATTCAAATAAGATATCTCGTAGCATTAATTAAAAAGAAATAACATGAGATTTTCTCAGTAACAATAACGGTAACCATGAGAAAGGCAGGTAAATGTCAGCGATTTTCAGCCATGCGTCACCAAAACACTTACTACTAGTAGTCATTATTACAAACACCCACCCGACAATGCCAATAAACATCTCGCTTATTCACTTCTACACTGACATAACAGGTTCCCCACTACTAAACTTTGGACCATAAAAATAATTATGTTAAACACAACATTTGCACCACTTTAATATATCTTAACAATATCTTAATTATATCTTTATCTTAACTATTCGGATGCTTTCCCATTAGCAAATGTACGCTATCCATGGTGAAAAAAAATCGCAAAAAACAGAACTCAGAGAAATAAAAAAAGTCATTTTCTGCTCAATTAATGGGAAAGTGCAGCTGGAAATCAAAGCGATAGAAAGGTCTAGATATGGAGAAAAGCTTAACGTTAAGACACGTAAAAGGAAAACAGAAAGGGACAAAGATAGTGAAAAACGGCTTTCTGTTAGGGTTTTCAGAGTTTACTGGAAACACGACAGAGTAACTAATAAGGCCAAATTGGGATAAATTGGCGTTAAAAGTGTAGACCTCCGAAAAACTAGCAGCATTGTGAGCCACGACCAGGTTCTTGAACCCTTCTAGACGAGGCAGTACCGAAACTACGGTGATCCTAACCGCATAATAGAAGAAAGAAGGGTCTGTTCCAGGGGGGGGGCATCATGATGCAGTTTCTCGGCGAACTAGTGTGAACTCGAACATTCCAGCTTTTCACGCATGTCAAGTGACTGCCCTCACCCCCCTCCCTCCTCCACACCCCGTAGACTCCTGGCTCGGGTTAGCCAAGCTTTTGGAAAAACTGCCCCCCAACTGGAATAGACCCGAAAAGTACTTAAAACCACTGTAAATAATAACTATGTGGTAAGCCTAATACATGTGTACAACAATAATTCCTAAAACCGGCTATGGGGACTTCAACTGAGTTTTAAAACGGGTTCAGATTAATGGTTGCATGAATGATCGTACCGATAATTTTTCGAGACCACTCGATAAAAAATGTGTGACATTTTAAACAATCGGAAATCGTTCAATACAGAGAAGCTCCAAAAGTTTTATTCCAGAAGAATTCCAAAAGTTCACAAAATTCTGGAATAAAACC